>CM056059.1:78995329-79290329 GCA_029574335.1 Rana kukunoris
TCGACGCATTTCAAGGCGGCGCGCTCCGGCGTGTTTCCAGGCACCCACGCGCTCCAACGTGTTTTGATACCCCTGCGCACCGACGCATTTCGAGACACCCCGGCGCGTCCTGAGGCCCCCCGGTGCGTCCCCGACGCATCACCAGGCACCCCCCCAAACATCCCTGATGCGTCACAAGGTACCCCCCCAAACATCCTCGATGCGTCACAAGGCACCCCCCCTCGGGGCAACGCCAGGCCCCCTTACGGCGCATCTGACACGTGTCGCCAGCCCCCCCCCCCGACGCGTCGCGAGGCACTGTGGCATGTCCCCAAGCACCCCCCGGCGTATCCCTGACGCTTCCTCAGGCCCCCCAGCACGTCACGAGGCACCCCGGGGCATCCCCGACGCGTCGCGAGGCATCCCGGTGTGCCACTGATGCAATCTGGTGTGTTTTTGATGCGTGAAAAAGAAAAAGATGAGACAATTGTCTCAAATAATGTCTTCACATGAGAATCAGCAACAGGGTCAAATGGAATGATAACAAAAACTTTATTGATGAATACTGCGTTTAGAGGCACCCTGGTGTGTCACTGATGCGTTTAGAGGCACCCTGGTGTGTCACTGATGCGTTTAGAGGCACCCTGGTGTGTTTTTGTACACAGCCTGTGTACAACCTACCTACCAGCCTGTGAGACGTGTGTAGTGCTCCTCTCCCCCTCTGCACTCACCAGCCTGCAGAAGCCAAAGCATGGGGAGGGGATGACTGGGCCTAGTAAGAAAAAAAAGTGGAGAAAAGCTTCAAACACAGGGATTCTGGGAGTTGTAGTTCCACCTGCTATGCTCAGCACACAGTTATGTGAGAGCTGAACTACAATTCCCAGAGTTCCCTGTCACAGAATGCTTGTGTGAGGTGTATACTGCAAACCCCAGAGGCCCCACACAGTCTCTGTGATAGGTGGATGATGGGACTCAATAACAGCAACTGACCCCCCCAAAGTAGTGACCGCCCCAAAACTACATAGTGTAAAGCACAATGATGAGAATCATGTTGTTACCTGCTGACCAACAGAGACAGGTCAATAAAAATGCATGAAGGTGCTGGTTTTGGGGGACGGAGGTGTCCTCATTCACACAAGTGTAAGGCCCCTTTCACACTGGGGCTTGAGGCGCATTGGCGGTATAGCAGAGGCGCATTGCGGGCGGTATTACCACGGTTTCCCATTGTTTTAAATGGGAAGGAGCGGTATACATTAGAGGTCGCCCGATATATCAGTCGGCCGATATTTGCTCGTTCTTGTGAAATCGTCATCGGCCGATTATTGTGAAAAAAAAATCGTCCGATTCGCGGCTGCAATATCCGGCCTCGCATGGCCGCCTGCCCTGCAGTAATGTACTGACCAGTCACCAGTGCCAGAGGTGTTTCTATGGGGGTGTGGGCCGCACCCACCAGAGGGGTGACACCGGGGCCACCTCTACACACTTTCAGAGCTGCAGCGGAGCGTTGCGAGTGTGCCCACCGCGCTCCTGCATCGCGCCATTGAAAGACTTTATCACTTCAGGCTGAATGACATTGTGATCCATAGCTATAGGCAGAGAGAAGCGCAGGGCGGGAGAATGAACAGTGAGCAGCTGCAGTAGGAAGGACTGAAGGAACCAGGAGGAGGCTGACCGCCCGGGATAAGGGAAGAGACCGGCGAGGAGGAGCCTACCTTACGGTACTTGACAGCGTGCACTCGGTCCATGCACACACACACAGCACATGCCATTCCCTCTGTCTGTGCCACCAGTGAGAATGGCAGTGCCGGCTGACTGTGTGCAATGCATGTGCAGGAAACATCTGAGGGGTAAAGGGGGGGGGGAGTCTCACCCATCTCTGTCACACCCCCTCCCTCTCTGTCACTCCCCCTTCTGTCTCACCCCCCACCCCCTCCCTCTCCGTCTCATCCCCCTCCCTCTCTGTCACCCCCTTCTGTCTCACCCTCCATCCCCTCCCTCTCTGTCTCACGGTCTCACCCCCTCCATCACTGTCTCACCCCCACCCCCCTCTCTGTCACCCTTCATCTCTGTCTCACCCCCACCCCCCCCACTGTCACACCCCCACCCCCTCCATCTCCATTTCTCTCATCCCTCCCCCCCTCTCTGTCACACCCCAACCTCCATCTCTGTCTTACCGCCACCTGCTGCCTCTTTGTCCCTCCCCTCTCTGTCTTACTCCACCCCCTCCATCTCTGTCTTACCCCACCCCCTCCCTCTCTTGGCTGGTCATCTCATCAGCATACACCTAGCCTATCAGGTGCATGCAGATAGATTAGCATACCAGCATCTATGGAGGGTAAGTTGCCTAAAATTGTGTGCTACTGTACCCACCTGCAGAATTTATTTATGAATGTATTTTTAAAGTGAAACCTGGCTGAGGCTGGCGTTGAGAAAATGGATGAGGATGACTCTGGGTGTATATCAGAGTTACATTGTGGGGATCCTCTTCACTATGTAACTCTCATCCTCATCCATTTTCACAATGCACTACAAATCAATTATCTGTGTTACCACAACGCAGCACCACCCACGCCTAGCACAACCCATCCCTCTCCACAACGCAGCACCACCCACGCCTAGCACAACCCATCCCTCTCCACAACGCAGCACCACCCATCCCTCTCCACAACCCATCCCTCTCCACAACGCAGCACCACCCATCCCTCTCCACAACGCAGCACCACCCATCCCTCTCCACAACGCAGCACCACCCATCCCTCTCCACAACGCAGCACCACCCATCCCTCTCCACAACACAGCACCACCCATCCCTCTCCACAACACAGCACCACCCATCCCTCTCCACAACGCAGCACCACCCATCCCTCTCCACAACGCAGCACCACTCACGCCTAGCACCACCCATCCTTCTCCACAACGCCGCACCACCCATCCCTCTCCAAATAAATGGTTAATTTATGCAATTTTCTGTACCCCTTCTTCATTATTTAACTAAACTGTTACATTTTCCGAAATGGGAATAAATAAATAAAAAAAGTCGGCCCAAAATATCGGCTGCAAAAATCGGCATTGTATATCGGCCATCGGCCGCCCCGATTTCTAAATATCGGCATCGGCCATAGAAAAACACATATCAGTCGACCTCTAGTATACATAACGCTCCTCTCACCGCTCCAAAGAAGCTGCTAGCAGGAGATTTTTTCTCTCTCCTGCCAGCGCATCGCCTCAGTGTGAAAGCCCTCAGGCTTTTACACTGAGAAGGCTGGGCAGGAGTTTTTCAGGCGGTATAGCAGCGCTATTTTTAGCGCTGTACCGCCTGAAAAACTCCTCAATGTGAAAGGGGTCTTAGGCTGGGATCACACTAGTGCGATGCCAGACATTGCATGTGGTTCGCACCGCACTGCTGTTCACATCACATGCGATGTCCGTACAATGCGATTTCAGCCATACAGATACTATAGCTGATATCGCATTCGGACCAAACTCGCACAGGACCCTTTTTTTGGTCCGCACTAGAATCGGATCGCATCACTTAACATTGTATGACACTCCCCAGCAGTTTGCATAGTGCAGTTTGAACTGCCGTGTTAGTCAGGTGCGATGCGGGAACCCGCAGCAGATTCGCAGGGTTCTCGCATCGCATTGGTGTGGGCCCAGTCTGAAGGAATTTTTTGCACTTTTACACAATGCACAATAAAAAAAAAGTTGCAACATGCATCATCAGCACATAGTTCAGTAAAGTTTTTAGTTTTTTTATTAATATAAAACACACAAAGAGAAAAAAAAAACATGAGAAAAAAAAAAGTCGCAGCAACTTCACAAATGGTTCCAGCACTACTTTTTTGTGATTTCCTTTGACTTGAAAATCAGAGGCCCAAATCGCTCTGATCTGCAGCTTTGAATGCTCACTGAAGTAGCACGATTTCAAGGTCGCACTGGGGTGAACTAGGGCTAAACAAAGTAAACAAAGATGTAGAGTTCCCATCACCATTATGACATCAGTGTATGGTGATGGTTGAATCAACAGTTGCCATAGCCCTGTGGAATGGCCTGTGAGATTCCCTGATTTTCCCCACTCTACTTTCACTTGTGCGGTCACTTAAGAGCCGTAGTGCACAAGGAAAAGTTTAAAAACATGAATCATTTAAAGGAATGCATTCAAAATTCAAAAACTTGCATATAATCAACACCACAAATATCTTGGAATGTGCTTCTTTTGAGCAGAGGAGACAACTTTGTGTGTGTGTGTGGAAAGAGGTGGCCAATACATAGAGAATATTTTGTATTGAATATTTTGTAAAAAAGGGAAATTAAGATACAATTTCCCATTTTCCCTATGTATTGTGTCTTTTGGAATACCGTGTATCTTGTGATAGCTTAACCACTTCCGGTCTGCCCTCCACACATTAACTGCTGCAAGCCGGCCCAGCATGTGTGAAACGACATACCTGTACGTCGTTTCATGCAGTAGCCTCTGGGAGTGTGCGCATATGCTGATTGGCAAGAGGGGGAGCCAGTCAGCAGGTCTTGTGGACGTGATGTCCTCTGGCCACCCGCAATCGTTCCCCAGAGAGGTAAAAGGCGATCTGCCTATGTAAACAAAACAGATTGCCGTTTTGACAGGGGAGAACATAGAGATCTTGTGTTCCTGCTAAGCAGGAACATGGATCTCTGTGTTCTCCCAGTAAGAGCAAGCCCCACACAGTTAGTAAGCACCACCCTATGGACACACTTACCCCTTTGATCGCCCCTGGTGTTAACCTCATCCCTGCCAGTGTCATTAGTACAGTAACAGGACATATTTTTAGCAGTGATCACTGTACTAGTGTCACTGGTCCCCAAAAAAGTGTCAAAAGTGTCAGTTAGGTGTCTGATTTGTCTACCGCAATGTCTCAGTCCTGCTAAATATCACTGATTGCCGCCATTACTAGAAAAATAAATAAAAAGCTCATAAAATATACCATCATTTGTAAATGCTATAACTTTTTGTGCAAACCAATCAATATACACTCATTGGTAATTTTTTTTACCAAAAATATGTAGCAGAATACATATTGGCCTAAATTGATGAAGAAATTCGATTTTTCCTTTTTTTTATTTTTATTAAATATGTATTATAGTAGAAAGATTGTCAGTTAAAGTAACACAGTGCTGTATTGCAAAACATGGCCCAGTCATCAAGGGGGTAAAACCTTTTGGGGCTGAAGTGGTTAAATAAAATGTTATATCATTTCTTAGGCCGCGTACACACGATTGGTCCAGCCAATGAGAATGGGCCGACGGAACGTTTTCATCGTGTCACCACTGAAGTGGCCTGATGGTCTGATGTGCGTACACACTATCAGTTCAAAAAACGATTGTGTCAGAACGGGGTGACATAAAACACAACAACGTGCTGAAAAAAACGAAGTTCAATGCTTCCAAGCATGCGTCGACTTGATTCTGAGCATGTGCGGGTTTTGAACCGATCGGTCAGTGGGTCATCGGGTCAATTTTAAAGCAAGTTTTAAAATTGTTGTCCGAAGGACAAAAGACTGATGGGCTGTACACACGGTCGGTTTGGACCGATGAAACTGAACTTTGGCCCGTTTTCATCAGTTTGGACCGATCGTGTGTACGCGGCCTTAGTTTTGATGAAATCTTTAATATAAAGCTTAACTTCAGCCTAAACTTTTTATTTGTCATTGCCATACCAATATTTGGGTATATTTCCCCTCATTTCAGGACAGTATGTGATACACTGCTCAAAAAAATGAAAGGAACACTTTTTAATCAGAGTATAGTATCAAGTCAATTAAACTTCTGGGATATTGGTCTGGTCGATTTAGTAGCAGAGGGGGTTGTTAATCAGTTTCAGCTGCTTTGGTGTTAATGAAATGTGGGTAACAATGATATGACCTCCAAACCAGGAATTGTTTTACAGGTGGAAGCCACTGACATTTTTTTCCCTACTCATCTTTTCTGACTGTTTTTCACTTGTTTTGCATTTGGTTAGGGTCAGTGTCACTACTGGTAGCATGAGTCAATAACTGGACCCTATAGAGGTTGCACAGGCAGTTCAGCTCCTCCAGGATGGCAGCCGTAGAAGGTCCTTAACCCATCAACAGGACCAGTATCTGCTCTTTTATACAAGGAGGAATAGGATGAGCACTGCCAGAGCCCTACAAAATAACCCCCAGCAGGCCACTGGTGTGAATGTTTCTGACCAAACAAGCAGAAACAGACTTCATGAGGGTATCCTGAGGGCCCGACATCCTCTTGTGGGCCCTATGTTCAATATCCGACACCATGGAGCTCGAATGGCATTTGCCATTGAACACCAGAATTGGTAGGTCCGGCACTGGCGCCCTGGGCTTTTCAAAGAGGAAAGCATGTTCACCCTGAGCACATGTGACAGATAGAAAAAGGGTCTGGAGAACCTGTGGAGAAAATTATGCCGCCTGTAACATCATTCAGCATTATCGGTTTGGTGGTGGGTCAGTTATGGTCTGGGGAGGCATATCCATTTAGGGATATACAGACCTCTACAGGCTAGAGAGTGGCACCCTGTCTGCCATTGGGTATCTGGATGAAATCCTTGAACCCATTGTCAGACCCTACGCTGGTGCAGTAGGTCCTGGGTTCCTCCTGGTGCACGACAATGCCTGGCCTCATGTGACAAGAGTAGGCAGCTAGTTCCAGGAGGATGAAGGAATTGATACCATTGACTGGCCACCACGCTCGCCTGACCTAAATCCAATAGACCACCTCTAGGACATGTTTCGGTCCATCCCTGCCAGGTTGCACACCAGTCTGTTCAGGAGCTCAGTGATGCCATGGTCCAGATCTGGGAGGAAATACCCTAGGACACCATCCGTTGTCTCACTAGGAGCAATCTCTGACATTGTCATGCATGCAAACAAACATGTATGGGCCATACAAATTACTAAATACAATTTGTAGTTGTTGCAATTTCATTGCAGCAAAATGGACTAGCCTGCTGCATATATTTTTCACTTAGATTTTTGGGGTGTCTTTGAATTCAGCCCCCTGTAGGTTAATAATTTTAATTTACATCAAACGATGTGGCATCCTTTCATTCCTAACACTTTACCCAGTCCATAACAGTTATACTGTAGATATCCAGCATGAGATTTTTCCCCATTGAGATCTGATGTGTTTTCAAAGTGTTCTTTTCATTTTTTTGGAGCAGTGTATACAAATCTCTAACAATGTTTATATTGCCTTCCTTTCTTCTTCTTGGTCAACTCATGTGATAATGTGTAAGCACTGTTCGGTCCTGGAGTACTGTGAGCCCAGCCTCTCTGATGATGTGCTCCCTAGAGGGTGTGTAAACAGGCTGTGTCCCAAGAAATGGGCAAAAATTATGTCATTCTGACCGAAGAAGACCACTGGCCCTGGACCAAGGATGAAAGCTAGAGTCAGCGCTGACCAATGGGTACATTTTTTTTTTTTAAGTAAAAGTAGAAAGTTTTCCATTTAACTATAACCAAAATTGAAAGAACATGCGTTACCGCTCAATTTTATTTGTGTGTTCCTGCACTTTGCACATAGGGCAGCCCATTCAATTGAATAGGCCTCCCTTTGTGAAGCTCCCAAACCTTTTAGGGTGTAACACGTCACAAGTTTGCAATCTGTTTTTCATGTGCTAAACTTGTGTCTGCTAACTGTGCTTGGCGTGCTATTAACAATTAATCACACAAAAGGGTGAAGTCGGTTTGTAGTGCATTTTACACTTTTTCAAAATGCGCACAAAAACTTGTGTAGCGCCCTGCTACTTTTTTATTTGGCGCTGCTTTAAATTTAAATGGTAGTCTGAGAGTTGGTTTACTCAGACCGTGTGATTTTTTTTCCAGATTTGGGCCTCTGTTCCGTAACCTGGCTGTGCTGTGAGTGACCACTGTTGTTGTCTGGGGTGCCGTTGCCACCCCAGGCCGAGGGTGGCAGCAGTCAGGTCAAGGTGTTTTGGGTGTTCCCCTTCGGCGGCCAATCAGTGGGGGTTGATCGTCCTGCTGTGCATGCTGGGGAGGAGTACTTAAGCGACAGACGCCATTGGCCCGGGGTCGTCGATCGCTGGTCTGTCTTTCCACCACCCTCCGTGTGTCCCCCTCCTGGCCGGGGGTGTTCAAGTGTTCCTGGCTCCGGGACCACGTTGGTCCGGAGTTGTGATCTACTGAGTAGGCCCGGTATGTAGACTGGGTCTACATTTGCAGAGTGGTCCTGTGCTGTCCGTCCTGGAGGGAGGAAGGCACTCGATGAACCTGTCTTGGAGAGCACCGAGCAAGAGGCTGGTATCTCAGGAGAGCCCTTGAACTTCATCGAAGGACGCACCATTACTGAAAGGCTGAATGATGGTCGCCTGTCAGTCCCAAGTTCACAAGAAGTTAATCGGGAGAGATCGGGGTGCCGAATATACCTCCATCTGTGGGAAGATTGTGGCAGAGACTTTACCAAATTTTCAATGCGCCATCTAGGCTGCTTGGCTAGTCAGAGAGACCTGTCCTGGTATGCAATGCCCACTCTGGCTAGATTGGCGACGAAAGCTGTGTTGCTGGAAGCAAGAGTATTTCCGGACAAAAGTTTTGCACCTGAACCTATTACTAGGGTTGCCCAATACCACTTTTTTAAGACCGAGTACAAGTACCGATACTTTTTTTCAAGTACTCCCCGATACCGATACTTTCAGTTATGTGAATGGACTGAAATCCCCGGTGGTTTACCTAGGCCTCGCGGACAACCTCTACCTTTGGGTCTCCCGTGCCAATCCCCCACCGTACAGCACCCAGCTTAGGATCTGGGACCCAGCAAGCCGCTGGGGCCCCTTTCAATGTCAGGGTGAAGCTCCGCTTGGTGCGTAGCTTCGGCCAGGCAGGCCTCGATGGCGGGGCCCATGGATGCGCGCACCTTGAAGGTGGATGCCGCACCAGGAACGCGGGCCCGCATAGAACGTTGCACCCTTCTCTCAGGCGTCTGCCACAGATATACTCTCCCGCCAGCATGTCCAGAGGGAAAATCCTTCTCTGATTGGCTGCTGGGAGAAAGTGGGTCTGTCAGAACCCCTTCCAGTGCCAACTGTCACCCAGGGGTAAAACACCTCCCCTAGCATGCAGACTGACCTAGAAAGCAGTTATAAACTGACAGTAGCCTAAGCTTAACCAATTTGTGAGTGGGAGCAACTTAATTCTCCCATTCCCCACTAACTTTAGCATAACGCCCCGCCAAATAGGGGGGGGGGCGCTACAGTAGATTATGGGAAATGTCCAAATGAATGAACCAATCCATGTAGTGAACACATAAAGTTCAGTATAAATTAGTTGCTCAGAAGTGAAGCACAGTGATATAGTGAACACGAGGAAACATCGAGGTATGGTATCTTCAATCATAATAATAGGGTCTGTACTCTTACCAGAGATGATGAACTTGAATGTCGATGACAATCGAGTCAATCGAGCAGAGAGAGCCAAGATGGGCAGTCTTCCACAACGATCATGGGAACCCAGCGTTTCCAGAAGCAGCTTTCAGGGGGCTTGTAGGCGACCGTAAGGTTGAGAAAGCAAGTTGAAAAAGCCGGATGTAAGGGCCAAAAAAAAACTCTCATCGAGGAAGATGTAAAGAGAAAAAAAGAAGGGCTCCACATGGTATAGATCAAAAAGGATAGATTTTATTGAATAAAAACCGACTGACATCCGTAGTAATAAACATTTGTGATCACAAAAGTAAAAATTAGCAATATGGGGAGCAATAAGGCCACTGGACATAGCACGAGAACTTTGCGGCCATCATTGTAGTAGCTCAGGCTACTACATTGATTTACAGCTTCCACAGAAGCTCATCGGTTATCACAAATACATACAGTGCTTACATTGTAACAAGTTGGCCCAATGCCAGTATGCCATAGCTTTAAATAAAACACAATAGCTATAATATAGAATGTCTTGAATGTAAACCCTAAATATATTAATTTAAAAAACATGTCAGGTTCCCATTTCCCATACCTTCATGTTGTCACCAATGACCTTTATATCCAGCCTGAAAATAATTCTGTTCAAAGGGAGAAAAAAGGGTTGATGATGCTATTATTAATACCCTGCTGGAAGTATAAGCAGACCAGTATTTATATGCGGTGCTGACAGTGTAAGCAAAGCTGTATTTATGCGTCCTGCGGACAGTCTACATACAGATCCGCACTACTCAGCGTTGTAAACCCCGCTCACTATACAACGCTGACACACTGTGTATATATCTGTGACAACATGTGTTTATGTGTATATAGTGGTGGAAGTGCAATCATTATGTGGATATATGGTTCTGACAGTACGGCCAGTCCGGTATCTTTATGTATGCTGCATTGGCAGTAAGAATAATAAACAGTGCAACAGCCCATTGTAATTAAGTTAAACAAATATATTATTATTAATGAACATTGTGGAAGGAACATGAAAAGAAAGATCTGACGCCCTCTGTTTGGAAAGAAACTTCAGATCTTTCTTTTTTTTATGTTTTCCTCTGAAACCCCCGTGATCGATTCGGCTTGTGTAGCAGAATGAAGGAGTCAACAGATTGCTTCCAAATTGCAGTGCGTCCACTTAGCCCCCACCCCCCCCCCCATCATTCAGGCCTTTGTGCGTCACATTTAATAGATGGAGTTTTCTTAAGGCATGATGTATTTGTTGGAATCAAGGCTAGAGCTGCTTACTGCTGACATCTTAAATGAACAGTCCCAATTAGACTATATGGTAGGAAACATTAACGTAAACAACAGAGATGTTAAATTGTTTCCTAGTTCAAAAAAAAGCAAACTGCCAAGAGTTTAAAGATTACGCTCTGGCTGCATGCGAAGAGTAATTCTAGATCCTTTTGTATAATGTGATCACTTTCCCCCAGTCCATGAGATGTGTTTGGTGGAAATTGGAAAATTCTTTACCTAATATTCAGGTTCTTGTAGATATATGTAAAGTCATTATGTTGTGGTCACTAAGGACAAGCAGCCAGCAAGAACTATTATTATTATACAGGATTTATATAGTGCCAACAGTTTGCTCAGCACTTTGCAACATGAAAGTACAGTTCCAATACAATTCAATACAGGAGGAATCAGGGGTCCCCGCTAGTTAGAGATCACAATCTAATGCCGCGTACACACGCTCTGAATTTCCGACAACAAACGTACGATGGGAGCTTGTTCTCTGAAATTCCGACCGTGTGTAGGCTCTATCGGACATTTTCTGTCAGAATTTCCGACAACATAAATTTGAGAGCTGGTTCTCAAATTTTCCGACAACAAAATCCCGTTCTCGTAAATTCCGATCGTGTGTAGACAATTCCGATGCACAAAATTCCACAGATGCTCTGAATTAAGAACGGGATGGAAGAGCTTGGTCTGATAAAACAAGCGTTCGTAATGGAGATTGGAAATTCATCACGCTGTAACGGACTGAAAAGCACGAGATTGAAAAGCGCGAACCGTCTCTCACCAAACTTCTACTAACACGACTGGTATTGAACTTTCCTTTAATAGTGCCGTCGTACATGTTGTATGTCACCGTGTTCTTGGCGTTTGGAATTTCCGGCAAGACAAGTTTGAGCCAACATCCGTCGGTAAAACGGTTTTGTTGTCAGAATGTGTATGTGGCATAAGAGAACTGTGATATCACTTAGCTATTGAAAACTCCAAGTCGTTCTAAAGAAAATTACAGTATTGTCTCTACCGCCTAATCAGTTCAATTAAAGGATGACTTTTGTGGAAGAAAAATATAGCAAATAAAAAAGGTAGTAAAGCATATACAGTACAATTGTTACACAAGGCATATTTTCATTTAAAGTGAATGTAAACCCCAAAAAAAACATTTTTTTTTATGTCACAATGTAGAGTATAAGATTTCCTATCATCTGTGCCTAGTCTTGCCACACATAGTTAATCCAGATATGAGAAATCCTCTTTTAATGTTCAGTGAAAATGAACAGAATTCCAGATAAAAACCTGCCTAAATAAAAAGTCAGTTTTCTCCCTCCTTGCTTTGAGTGACAGGTTATTTACATATCTAGCTTGGACATGTTTATCATATGTTATGTTATGGTTATCATAACATGAGGTGATTCACAGTATAAAAAGTGAAAAATCCACCCCTGCCCCACATAACACATCCTGGTAATATACAATGAACTTTGGATCACCTCATATTATGATAAACATAACATAACATATGATAAACATGTCCAAGCTAGATATGTAAATAACCTGTCACTCAAAGCAAGAAGAGAGAAAACTGACTTTATAATTTGGCAAGTTTTTATCTGGAATTCTGTTAACTCTCACTGAACATTAAAAGAGGATTGAAAAAAAGGTATATCGTAGGCCTATAATACACCTCCCAGCGCTTAATAGATCAGACTTTGCAAAAAACTGGACAACAAAAAAAAAAATTGACAGATAACTACAAAATAGTGTGGATAGATGACTGTGATCCACGGCCAAACACCCAAGGAAAGCAGCTGTTTAAATAAATATTAAATATAAAAAAAATGGTAAACATACTATAAAACAAATGTCCAAATAGTTAAAACCACAAACAGTGCTGGTAGTGGTAATTCAGTGTAGTTCCCAAAAGAGACACCACCTCTACACTTAAGTGCAGCAACAAACGATAAAGTGCATCAGTGAAATGAGAAATAGTCCATTGATAGCAGAGTTTGGAGAAAAGCAGATAGCAAGCACCTTCCACCTGGATTCTCAGAGACACCGCGTGGGACAAAAATTCCCCTCTGGGGTACGCACTCACTGGAAAGCTCTAAAAGCAAGGCGACGTATGTATATCCTCAGACTCATACAGCTCTTCACAATAGAGGCAATCAAAATCATCTGTTATGAGTCTCCAATTTAAGCCAAAAAACACAGAAAGAAGGCATATAGCATAATTCCGTTTAATGAGTAAAAAGATTCCCCACAGACAATGTTCCCTTCAAATTATACACGTACATTGAATGAAATAAAACAGCGCATATAATCACCATCTCCGTAACAGGAGGAGAGCCGTGCTGACTGGATGGATTAGCTGGAATACAGCGTTTCCTGGTTGTAGACGTGACTCTGGTGGAGCGCAAATGTCACTTCCTGGCGTCGTAGAAGCCACGCCCTGTGGTTTTAACTATTTGGACATTTGTTTTATAGTATGTTTACCATTTTTTTATAATTAAAAGAGGATTACTCAGCGCTGGGTTAACTCTGTGTGGCAAGACTGGGCACAGATGATAGGAAATCTTATACTCTACATTGTGACATAAAAAAAATTTTTTTTTTGGGTTTACATCCACTTTAATAAAAAAAAATACCTTTTAATTTAAATATACAGTAGCTGTAATTATCTATAAAATTCAATGCGCAATGGCAACCTGAAGGCGTTCTGTGCACCACTGGTGTTCTGCACACCAAAGCATTGTATTTTTTTTTAAATAACAAACATGCCTATACTTACCTACCCTGGCCCCTCCTATTTGTCAGGTGCCCCCATGTAAGGCTGCTTTCCCTGGGGGTACCCGTGCATGCTCACTCCCGAGTCTCACTGCTCCGTCTATTGAAACAGACAGCAGCTCCCATCCCCTGCTCCTGTGTCACTGTATTTGATTGACAGTGATTGGCTCCGGCTGCTATCAACCTGTCCAATAAAGATATAGACAGCAGCAGGAGCACATCGTGCACATCGCTGGATCGGATCGGGCTCAGGTAAGGAAAGGGGGGGGGGGTCTGGCAAAAAAGGTCTTTCACCTTGATGCAAAAAATGCATTAAGGTGAAAAACATTAATGCTCTACAATCACTTTAATAGAGCGGAAGAGGAAAAAAATGGGGGGAGGGTGCGGTGGAGAGGCAAATGGAAGTAATAATACAGCTGGGACCCCAGAGGCCTAGCCAACAGACGAGACGAGACGAGCAACAGATTACATACAGGAGAATCTCCTGTTTACACAGCACCCTCTTTAATACAATGTCCCGCCTCCTATGATAGACAGGGGAGGAGTCCAATGGCAGCCCAGGAGACGAGACTTTCTATTACAGATGGTGCCAAGTAAACAGGAGATTCTCCTTAATGTAATTTGACAGCACTCATTCCCCCTCCCTGTCCCCTCCGAGGCAGCGCATATAAATACAGTATATATCCAAATGACCAGGGGGCCCACAATAAACTGGAACGGGGGCCGTAATTGGCCCCCGGGCCAGACTTTGGACATGCATACAGTGCATAAAGTATACGTAGGTGTTGTAGTCACTGGAATATTGGAATTTGTACCATGTTTTCCAGTACTGCTCCTCTTTCCGTCTCATAGATGTCATTAAAAGCTCGATTTTAGCATTTTCATTAACTACAGCGATCTATTGGCCCACTGTTGGGCGGGGGGGGGGTGAGCTTTTCCATTTTTGAGGGATACAGATTTTTGCTTTATTAAATAGGTGTATCAAAAGAGACCTCTTGTATCTACACTGTGGGATTGAGTCCCAGAAGGGGTGGATGTTGGAGCACATCCTCAAATTATGTGGAGTAGTGCCATAACCTTGTTGGCAACACATCAGTAAAACTGCGGGAGAGTGTATCTTTTTTGAGAAAACATATTTAAATTGATTTAAACAAAAAATAAAAACAGAATTTAGTGTCACTTAAAGTGTTGTTTTAATGCAGATATACACCCCAACTAACTGATATTTAGTTCGCCAAAGTGTTGTTTATCATAAACATTTTTTTTATTAAAATACTTTTTACATTTTTTCATCATTTGATACATCTCAGTGCTGTTGATCTCCTGCAGACTCGTTGCAACCACTACCAGTCTACATGCAGGCACACAAACCATAACCTCATGACAGATCTCAGGATAGGTTTCAAGTTGGGGACCATGCCAGCATAATGTGTGCTGAAATGGTCAACTGTAGTCAATTCAAGATAGGAGCACAGTTGCAAGATGAGGATAGAGCGTTATCAACCTCTAATAAAAAGTATCTGAACAAGAACTGTCTTGACTGGGATCATAAAGTATAATTTTATTGAAAGCTGGAGATGTAAAAATCTTGAAGACGACTTTTGAAATTACATTGATGTGTAAAAGTTTACCGGTATATAAAAAATATAGTGGTGGTTTTACATATGATTTAAAGGTGCTGTATGTCTGTTTACCAGGCAAAAGAGGCGCAATGAGCTGTCCCCGGTTTCTCATAAACTCATGTGCTACATTCTTCTAAATATTGACTTAGAACATTGCCAGATGTGTGAAAGTTGAGCAGAAGAACATTTAGGTTTTAGGGCCCAATCACACCAGGTGCAATGGGATGGTGCTTGGCAAGGCTGCCCAGCACAATGCCAGCACAAGACAAAGCAAAAAGCCTTGTTCCTTATCACAGTGATGTTCACGAAAACCTCATGCAATACTTCTTCGATCCATTTTATTGCACCACACTGCATGAAATAGAAACAAATGAAACATCACTTGTGACATTTTAATAAAATTCTTCCTCCCAGCACACACCAGCACACATGTAGTCAGGGTGGCTGATGGTGTGAACAAGCCCTTAATTACTTACACAGTAATTCAAAGTAGTAGTGGTAATTGGTGAACAATTTGGCAACAATGTAAGACGCTTTGAAATTCTTGTTTTTTCAGTAATAACTATATTAACATGTGATGTTATCTTGTCTATTGTTGAGATGTGTATCTTGTCTCTTTGCTAAGAGCCGGTTCACACTGGGGCGACTCGTCAGGCGACTCGGCGGCCTGACAAGTCGCTTCCCGTTCTATTCAATAGAACGCGACTCAGCCACCAGACAAGTCGCGTCCCGTTCTATTCAATAGAACCGTTCTAATAGGAGCGATGCAAGTCGCTCCAACTTAGAAAAAGGTTCTTGTACGACTTTGGGGGCGACTCGGGGCGACCTGCATTGACTTCTATACAGAAGTCGTTTTGCAAGTCCCTCTGAAGTTGTCTTCAGGTCGCCTTGCTGAGTCGCCCCCAAAGTCGTGCCGCCCCATTGTGAACCAGGTCTAACAATAACCAATTTTTTTTTAACTACTACACTTGCTGTATATATTTCATCTTTCTCTTTGATGGATGTAGCTGACCTGATCTTAATATCTATCCATGGGGTTGGTCAGGGTTTAATGAACGTTCATACCATGCCAGTAGCAGTATCAATAGTCTTAAGAAAACTTCATAAAACTCTTTTGTACTAACACATTTTGTTTAATATCCAAATCCTATTTTTGTAGGTTCTCATTTATCCAGGTCATGGTGTACCTAGTAGTGGTTAGTCGCATTCTGCTGCAGGTGGGCATACATGGCTAGAACTGTCAGTTTGAATTCTCATACGCAGTTGACGCTGTGACTGCCAGCACAGCGCAACCCCCCCCCCCCGGTTGGTCGGGTCGGTCGGAGTCACTAGTTGTAGAGACTGTTTTTCTGCTCTCCTTTGTTCAATGGGATCCTTCAGCATCCTGGCTGCCTCCTCCAATTCCTGAACTGTCCATGGGGAGTCCAGAAGCAGATCTTCCATGGCTCCTTCCTTGAGACCCTATCCATTGGTCCCCTCCTGGTAGCCCTTGTCCAGGTAATTTTAGCAGCGTCTCAGCTTGCTGTTGAGCTCACGGATAGCCTCTTGGTTAGTAAGTATCTGCTTCTTCTTCCTCTTCTTGCAGCATGCTGCTCGGCTGTGTTTTGCAGGGCAAGGAGCTCTTCTCCGGCAGGCTGGGGGATGACTCTCTGCAGGGGGGGTACAGACGAGTCTGCTGAAGCTGGGGGAAGACTGGCTATTGGATTCGGGGAGCTCCAGGACGGCGTCCTTCAATTCTGCCATGCGTCTCCTCCCCCCTCCTCCTAGGCAGCCAATAGGATCGCCTGTCCTTTTAGCCAATTGGGTGACAGGTCTCAGGACCCGATTCCTGATTGGCCAGGAGGAGAATAAGTGTGACAATAGCAAAATATTAGCTTGCTACTGTCACACAAGTGGGTGTGCACGGGGCGCAGTGCTCTGCGCAGCCCCCCCCCCCCCCCCACAGAACACACTTTTTTAAGCCTATTAGAGCCTCTGGCTCTAATCACATGCTTCAAAATAAAATAAAAAACCCATTGGAATCCATGCTTCCCTAATGGACAGGTCACCACTGCTCATGAGAATTTCAGAAAATTGTTCATCAGAGCATTTAGTGATGCCATCATTGATTTAATTTGTAGTCACTTAAAACTTTTGTTCAGACTTGCTACTGGACTTGCTAGCAGACGTAGTAAATAGGTTAATTTTATTGCCTATGAAATCCACTAAAGAATAATATAATTTATTTAAATTCATAGCTATATTGGATATTTAGAAGTATACAATATTTATACACTCACTAGCCACTTTATTAGGTACACCTTGCTAGTACCGGGTTGGACCCCCTTGTGCCTGCAGAACTGCCTTAATTGTTCGTGGCATAGATTTAACATAGATTTTGGTCCATATTGACATGATAGCATCACGCAGTTGCTGCAGATTTGTCGGCTGCACATCTATGATGCAAATCTCCCATTCCACCACATCCCAAAGGTGCTCTATTGGCTTGAGATCTGGTGACTGTGGATTCCATTAGAGTACAGTGAACTTGTTATCATGTTTAAGAAACCAGATGATTATTCACGCATAGACCATATAATGATATCTACACAACATGTTCCTTTGGCCCTTACATCTTCTATTATAGATGTTGCATTGTCAGACCACTCTATGGTTCTATTAGATTTGAGACGTGATGATTATAGTCAAAGAGTATCTCATTGGACTCTAAACCAATCTATACTTCAAGATCCTATTGTAGTAGCTGATTTCAAACAAGCTTTGAAGGAGTACTTTGATCTTAATGACAGGGAGGAAATATCTCCAGAAACCTTACGGGCCGCTCATAAAGTTATAATCAGGGGAAAATTGATACAGATTGCTGCTAGACAGAAGACGATGAGGGGCTTGGAGATGGAAAAGTGAACAGAGAATTTATGGACTTGTGTAAAAAACATAAAAAAGACCTGACTGTTCAAATCCCCCTCACCGTGAAAGCCAATAGTTCTATCAAATGGACTGGAGCCAGATTTTATCAATTGAGAGACAAGATAGGCCCCATGTTGGCGCACAATTTGTCCCCTAGACTTTGATCCAGAAATCTCCCCAAAATTAAACAGGCCGATGGCTCTTTTATCTTGAATCCTCAGCGTATAATGGAGGCTTTCCATAATTTCTGTTATAACCTATATCAGCCGGAAGGTCTTTCTACTCCCACTAGAGTGGAAGAGTTTTTTAGATGGCTTAAATTTACCCAAATTGGCTGAAGCTCCCATATCTTTGAGCGAAGTGTCTGAAGTCATTCAGGCATTAAAAAATGGAAAAGCACCAGGACCTGACGTTTTTTCTTCTTCATACTATAAATCATTTTCGGATATCCTGACCCCCTAACTCACTAAATTCTACAATTTCTTGACTGCAGGTATCCCAATAGGTAATCAGCTTAACATGGCATATATATCTGTAATACCGAAACCTGATAAGAATACTAGCCAGATTGAAAATTATAGACCAATCTCACTGATTAATATTGATCTGAAGATTTTGACCAAGATCCCAGCTAACAAATTGAACACCTTTTATTGTTCAATATATACATAAAGATCAAGTGGGATTTATTACTGGATGGCAGGGTCCAGATCAGTTTAGAAGAGCAGTGGATATTATTTCGATAATGCAATCTAATTGGGTAGGTCTACACAAACAGGAAGGTATGCTACTTTCATTGGACCTTCAGAAGGCCTTTGATTCGGTCTTCTGGCCATACTTGTTTTCGGTTCTGAAGCGCTGGGGTTTTTGTTCAAAGATTTTAGGTATCCTATCTGCTCTATATTCTGCTCCAGAAGCAAAAATTAGACTGCAGGGACTTTTTTTCGGATTCCATTAAGATTTGTAGGGGGACACGTCAGGGTTGCCCCTTGTCTCCCCCGTTGTTCGCTATTATAATGAAATCTTTGGCGGTAGCTATCAGGAGTAATCCGAACATCAGGGGAGTCCAGTGTAATCGAGACAATCACAAATGTGCATTGTTTGCAGATGACCTCTTGTTATTTATTACCTCTCCAATTTCCTCTTCATCTAAGATTTACTCTTTACTTAATACCGTTTCCAAAGTCTCAGGTCTCAAGGTTAATATGACTAAATTCAGAGTTCTTAACATATCACTACCAGTTTCTTTAGTTTCTTATATACAAAAGAAATACGAATTTAGCTGGAGTACATCCTCCATCAAATACTTAGGTATTAATCTTACATCTAAGTTTGAAGACCTATATCAGGCTAACTATCCTCCTATGTACAAGAAATTAGTAGAGGATCTTGGTGTCTGGGACTCTCACAATATTGGTTGGATAGGCAGGATCAATTCAGTCAAGATGACTCTACTTCCTAGACTTATATACCTTTTCTGTTCACTACCTATTCAGATCAAAAGAAATCACCTGAAAACCTTCCAAGGTAAAATCATCAAATTTATTTGGAATAAGGAAGGCCCACGAATAGCGTCCCGTAGTCTTTTTAATCTCAACACACAAGGTGGTTTAGGACTCCAAAACCTTTTGTGGTATTACTAGACTTGCGCAGTTGTCAGACTTGTATCTCAAAATCGAACAACCCGACTGGATATCTATTATCTATTGAAAATCAGGCTTCACCCACCTTATCGCTGGAAAGCTTATTATGGTGCTCTTCCAAAAGCAGGCCTCCTATTTTGTCTCCAACTCTTTTACCATCCTTAAGCATTTTGGGACTCACTTCAGGGTCTTCCTTCCTCGATCTCTAAGCTTCAACCTCTGGCTAATTTATTTAAGAACCCAATATTTTCCTTAGATGTTGATATAGAAAACTACAAATGGTGGTGTGACAAGGGGGTGTACCGCATTGGACACTTTTTTTCTCGCTCAGTCCCCCTTTTCATGCAATATTTCATTGCCAAATTTGGTCTTTCTTCTACAGAAAGATCTAGGTTCTGTACAATCTCTAACTTCACCCATAAACTATGGGATTGTAATTCTATGGCTGGAGGTTTCACACCTTACGAACTTAGATGTGTAATATATGAGTCACTAGCCTCTAATACTAATAAACTACCTTATATGCTAGGGAAAAGGATACCCTGGGAAAAGGATACCCAAAATGACTGGGATTTAAAGGATTGGTTTGGTAACTTCTCTAGATCACTAAAAAACATTCTTAACATGTCACTTGTGGAAGCAAATATTAAAATTTTTACAAGACGGTATCTAGTTCCCACCTCCTCCCCTCTATGTTTTAGAAGCTGTCAGGGTTTAGGATGAATGATTCATATTTGGTGGGAGTGTCCCAAGATCCGTGGGTTCTGGAACAAAGTTTTCCATATCATTCGAAAAGTCACTGGTTTTGCCATACCTCAATCTCCAGCGATCGCCTTACTTAATGGCTTTATTCGGCAAGTACCCAGAGATACCAGAAAACTGATTCTTTTAATTCTAACGGGTGCTAGAATCACCATTGCCAAAGCGTGGAAAAAATCAACAGTTTCTATTTTAGTAATGAAAATAAAAGTTTCTTGGATAATGGAACAAGAAAAATTAATAAATTCATTATTAGATGAAAACATAAAATTTGAAGCTATCTGGGAACCCTGGGCTCGCTTTTTGGGTGTTTCTTTACACTCTCTGTAATTAGCAGTACCAATCGCTGTGTATTGAAGTATACATTGAGCAGGTAGGCCTTCTTTCTTTTCCCCCCTTTTTTTTCTTTTTAGTATATGTAACTACTGTATTTTCTTTCTTATCTCTTTACTTCTCTTTACGTTTTGTCGATTCTCTGAAGATACATAATGGTTCTGTACTGAGTTATGGTATAACTTTTCACATGTTTCCAACAATTTAAGGTTCTTAGGGTCAGTACATTAAAGCAGTTGCAATGAAAATAGAATGTACATCAATCACTTATAGTTCACAGGTTATTCCTGACATTGAAAAATATGTTTGATTTTGCAAATACTTGACCCTCCTCTTCTTTATTATCTATACTGGGGGTCACATAATGTTTAATTCAGAGTTGGGTGGGGGGGCCTTCTTATTCCTTCGGACACAGTTAGATCCCTTTAGGGGTGTCTGGGGGGGTTGGGTGGTCTCCTCACCATTCAATGTTTATACACATGAAATAGCTGATTACCTCTTGTGTAGCGATACTAATATGCTTCAATATAGTACCGGTATGAGGAGGATGATTTTTTTTTCTTTTATGCTCTCTTCACATACGATTTTTGCAATTGTTTTTGCTTATGTTTTGGTATCAGATCTGTGTGGATATTTCTTTCCTTGGAAGAAGTTCTTGCTTTTGACCTAATACATTTCGATTTTACTGTATATTTTATATACTGTAACTTTATCCTACAGTTTATATTGTAATGACTCTATTTTATTTGAAATAAACACAAACTTGAATGAAAAAAAAAAGAAACCAAATGATTTGAGCTTTGTGACATGGTGTATTATCCTGCTGAAAGTAGCTATCCGGATGGGTACACTGTAGTCATAAAGGGATGGACATGGTCAGCAACAGTACTCGTAGGCTGCGGCATTTTAACAATGCTCAATTGGTACTAAGGGGCCAAAAGTGTGCCAAGAAAATATCTCCACCCTTAATACAAGGCAGGATAGATCCATGCTTTCATGTTGTTTACGCCAAATTCTGACCCTACCGTTTGAATGTCCCGGCTGAAATCATGCTCTTCAGACCAGGCAACCTTTTTCCAATCTTCTGTTGTCCAATTTGATATTCTGCCTACCTTGCTTGTAACAAGTGGTTATTTGAGCTACTGTTGCCTTTCTATCATCTTGAACCTGTCTACCCATTCTCCTCTGACCTTTGACATCAACAAGGCATTTTCTTTTACACAACTTCTGCTCACTGGATATTTTCTCTTTTTTTTGACATTACTCTATAAACCTTAGAGATTGTTGTGTATGAAAATCCCCAGAAGAACAACAGTTTATGAACTACTCAGTTCCAACAACCATGCCACATTCAAAGTCACTTAAATCCACTTTCTTCCCCATTCTGATGTTTGGTTTGACCTTCAGTAGGTCATTTTCGCCACGTCTAGATGCATTGAGTTGCTGCAATGTAATTGGCTGATTTGCAGTTTGTGTTACCAAGCAATTGAACAGGTGTACCTCATAAAGTGGCTAGTGAGTGTACTGTATATACATTATTATTAGCCAGTGGGATTGAAGTGGATATGATACAGTAACTATAATTATATTTACTAGAATCTATTTACAAATCCAATTTTGCATACACGTTACTGTTTCATACATTCCTATGGCATATATAAACATTTAGAAGGATGACCATAAAAGTTTGACTCAATTTTTCTAGGAAATGCAAATTACTCCCAGTAATTTTCCTGACTGAGGACCACGTTATCTGTTAGAATTTTGTTTGTTCAGATAAGAAACTAGAAAAGTCTGCCAGAGTAAGATATATACAGCTTAAGTTTTTACACAAGGCTTACTACACCCCTCCAAAGCTTGCTAAAATTTACCCGACACAATCAAACCACTCCCCCAAATGTCTGACTGAGGTGGAGACCTTCATACACGTAGTCTGAACTTGCCCTTCAATACAGGACTTCTGGAAAGGAGTTGTGCATGAGATTAATGAGACTGTGGGCTGCAGGTCGATACTGACCCCAGAGTCCTCCTCCTGGGAATATGCGACACCATCGCGCCTAATAAACACAAACAGTTGTTTGTTTTCTACCTTTTATGCCAGGAAAGCTATTCTCACAATGGAGGTCAATGATTGATAATGTACTACCCCTATATAAATGAACATACTCGAGCTGAAAATGTTCCAAGAAATTTGATAAGGTCTGGGGTAAATGGATAAAGGTGAGAGCGAATACTAATTAGGCCTCTTACTGATGGAGGCTGTGAGCCTGCTGTTGTGGTGCTCTAATCGTAGTGTGATATTTCTGATGTCTGCTTTTCCACCTTCTTTACTCTGATCCTTTTCTGTCTACCCCCCATTTTCCTGTCTTTCTCTATATCCCCCCCCTCCCCTTGTTGAGCTACCTGCTTTTAATGTACCCAAATGAGCCTATTGTAAATACTTGATAATGAGTGCCTTGGAATTTTATGCTGCATACACACGATCATTTTTCGGGTTGTAAAAAACAAAGTTTTTTAAAAATGTCATTTAAAACGATCGTGTGTGGGCCTCAGAGCATTTTTCGGGTTCTGAAAAACGGGCTAAAAAAATTCGAACATGCTACATTTTTTCACAACGTTTTAAACGTAGTTTTTCGGGTTGTAAAAAATTATTGTGTGGGCTTTAACGACGTGAAAAACCTGTGCATGCTCAGAAGCAAGTTATGAGACGGGAGCGATGGTTCTGCTAAAACTACCGTTCGTAATGGAGTAAGCACATTCATCACACTGTAACAGACAGAAAAGCGCGAACCGTCTTTTAGTAACACAAAATCAGCTAAAGCAGCCCAAAGGGTGGCGTCATCCGAATGGAACTTCCCCTTTATAGTGCCGTCATACGTGTTGTACGTCACGCGCTTTGCTAGAGCATTTATTTTTAACGATCGTGTGTAGGCAAGGCCGTTTTAATGATGAAGTTGAAAAAAACTTTGTTTTTTTCGAGAGCCTGAAAAATGATCGCCTTAACTGTTTTGATTTTCGAAACCCCTGTAAATATACACTTCTGTGAATCTTGCTATGTAGACTACTGTAATGTGTACCGTTTTACTTTTATTGTTTTATGTTGATAAATAAAAACGTATATGTTAAAAAAAAAAGAAACTAGAAACGTTTTCCATCTTTTACCCTTAAATTTTTCTCGTTACCACGGTCAAAAATAATTGTTGATCTGTCCTTCATTAGCTATTACAAACTGTTTCAATTATTTTCCATGTGACAGTAAATTGAGGGATAATACTGAATAAGTCCAGTTGAATATATGTAACTACTACAAGAATATCATAATAGACTTCTGTCAGTCTCTAAAATTCACAATGGCCCATATTTGACCCTATAGTTGGTATGAAAGTTCTAAAATGATCTCCCTTGGTCAGTAATACTGTAGGTCTTTGTACAGATCTTATGAACTCTCAGATTTCAAAACATTTTCACTCAGTAAGGAATATCAAGCACAGTTATTCCTTGGAGAGCCATCTGCTGATGACTTTCTCAAGTTAACTCTTCTGGTCATTACCTTGGGTCATAGTCCTAGATAAAAAGAAAAATTTCAAATTTTGAATAGCACCTGATTCTGTACATTGTATAACATTAAACAAAAATTGTTATCCACCTTTATTGAAGATGGGTTTTAAACTGCATGCAAATCTCAGAGGCAGTAACCCATCATCATCATCAACGGCAATGGAAATTGTGTGTGGGAAATTTAAGTCTTGATGTATTTGTCTTTACCTTTTTGCTGCTGTAGAAGATTTGATGTTTGCAGACTGAAGAGATTCTTAGCCTGGGTATACAAACAAGAACACAACTGTTGTCACTCCCCCCACAGATGACTTTATCACCAGTTTTTGCCTAGACCTTTAACCTCTTGCATCAGCCCTTGACTTTGTTAAAATAATACAGTGCAGTGAAAACCACTCAAGCAGTACATACAGTAGGACTAAACACTCATTAACACAGGGTATTACTGATCTTGGTATGAAGGGACATGTGGGCTCTGATAAAGCGACCCTTTATATCATTTACTTTTGGCAGTACCATTTATTATATTTAAAGATAGGCAAAATTCTTAAAATGTATTCCACTGGAAATTCACCCAGATCTAATTGGTGGAGTTTTCGGTGACTAAAGTGATTTTTTTTTTATCCTCACCCCTGAACATACATTGTAAATTATTTTATAAATTTGTTTCTTTTTTAAACGTTCTTTTTGTGCTCTGACTGCGCCACAGCAACGGCATTGCACAGTAGAGGAAGGTTTTAGTTAATATCATAAAAAAAAAACACAGGCAGGCCCCGGTGTAGATTTGTTAATAAGTTAAATTTATATGTAAGTTGGAACAGGTACATTTCTTAAGCGTAACTTCAGGGGAAAAAAAATAAAACATTTTGGGTAACATTTAGAGTCGGTTCACACTAGAGCGACACGACTTCCAGCGTGACTTTCAGAGGCGACTCCGACACGACTTGAGCATGAACCACAGGGCGATCTGGGGGCGATTTACAACACGACTTGAAGACGTCTGCAGGACAGGAGACTTTCCAGTGGCCAATCAAACAACAATCAGCTCTGGGAGAGGGAGGGGGAGGGAGGGGTTTGCCTGAGAAATGTATGTTATCTTTCTGGAAAGTCGCTTCAGTTAAGACAGTGATCAGACTTGGAGGCGACTTCCATTGAAATCAATGGGTACAAATCGCCTACAAGTCGAATTGAAGTCGTACAGGAACCTTTTCCGAAGTCGGAGCGACTTGAGTAGTGTGTATTAACACCGCTCCCATTCACTTACATTGTTTTTCTCTACAGCGCGACTTGGGACGACTTGAGGCGACCTCAAGTCGGATCCCAAGTCGCCACAGTGTGAACCGACTCTTAGAAGTGTTAATATCCCTGTAACATTTGTTTTGCTGTCTGTGCCTCTGTTCAGAAGATTTCAACTCGCTTTCTGTCCCGCTAACAATTGAATTTTGAAAGTTGTTGAAACAAGGATTGGTGATAAAGCTTCAGTGGAGATGTTAACTCATATACCGCGTAACGTGATTCTTGTCAAGCCTGCCTTGCATACACACGATCGTAAAAATAAAATGCTCGAGCAAAGCGCGGTGACATACAACAGGTACGACGGCACTAGAAAGGGAAAGTTCCATTCAGATGATGCCACCCTTTGGGCTGCTTTGCTAATTTCGTCTTAGTAAAAGTTTGGTGAGAGACGATTGGCGCTTTTCAGTCTTCTTGCTTTTTGGTCTGTTACAGCGTGACGAATGTGCTATCTCCCTTACAAATGCTAGTTTTACCAGAATGAGTGCTCCCGTCTCAACACTTGCTTCTGAAGATGCACGTTTTTTTCCCATCATTAAATCCTACACACGACCGTTTTTCACGATGTGAAAAACGACGGTAAAAATTAGAGCATGTTCTAAATTTTTAATGCCCATTTTTCACGATGAGAAAAATGCTCTAGAGCCTACACACGATCGTTTTTAATGACCAATTTAAAAAATTGCATTTTTCTCATCATGAAAAACGGTGGCGTGTACGCGGCATCACAGGAGTGAAGTTCTGTTGCTAGGGGTAGATTACCTCTCACTTCCTGTTGTCTCCTTTCGTTTGTAAGTATACAGTGCCTTGAAAAAGTATTCATACCCCTTAAAATTTTCCACATTTTGTCATGTTACAACCAAAAACTTTTAATTTTATTTTATTGGGATTTTATGTGATAGACCAACACGAAGTGGCACATAATTCTGAAGTGGAAGGAAAATTATAAATGGTTTTAAAATGTATTACAAATAAATATCTGAAAAGTGTGGTGTGCATTTGTATTCAGCCCCCCTGAGTCAATATTTTGTAGAACCTCCTTTTCACTGCAATTACAGCTGAAAGTCTTTTTGGGGATGTCTCTACCAGCTTTGCACATATAAAAAGTGAAATTTTTGCTGCGATTTCAGGGAATGACAGTCTATAGAGCTGAATTTGCATCGCACATGGATCAAACTCACACAAGACCCTTTTTTAACGCAGCTTAGATTCGCAACGCATTATGTGAACGGCACTCATGGAAAACTATGTTAGTAAAATGTCTTGCAAATTTCAGCAATCACAACGGATCAAATTCGCAATAGAATTAGCAGTAGTGTGAACCAGCCCTAAAGGGGGCTAAATACAAATGCACGCCAGACTTTTCAGATATTTATTTGTAAAAAAAATGAGAACGATCCCAAAAATTTCAATATAATACATTTATGCTTTTGGTTGTAATAAAACAAAATGTGGGAAATTTCAAGAGGTATGAATACTTTTTCAAGGCAATGTAGGTCGTATGCAAGTCAGATGTTTGTAACTCGGGGCATGTCCGTATTTTGTGTTTATAATTTTGTATAAAATATATTTGGGCGCTCAGACTTAAAAGCCTGGATAATAATACTTACTTTGGTATTTAACTTTGGGAGAACAGTTTTTGTGTTTTCAGTACACTTTTGAAATTAATGGGCTGTAAAAAAAAACAGGTCATGCTGCAATGTACATTGAATTGTACATCCAGTGTTGTGGTGTGCTGTAACAGATGCATTATGGTGTTGCATTGGGGTGCCATTCAGAATAAATATGTATGGTGCACTACCACACTTTGCAGTAACATTACCTTTTGACTGTTCTGTTAAAGCATTATATCTCAATAAGGATTCATTCATACCGGAGCACAGTGCTCTGAGGTGTTTATGCATGTTGTAGAACACTGCACATTCCATTCAAACCTAGTGGTGTGTAACATACCTCAACACTAAAAAAAAAGGGTCATGCTGCTTATTTGTACAGTTCACTGCAAAGGAGATCATGCATTATTGTGCGCTGTAAAGCCAGTGCATTAGGTTTTGCTACCTCAGGCAATTTTTTCCCCTGCATTAACGCAATGCAGACCGGGTTCTAAAATACCAAACAAACGTTAACTTCACTCAGTGGTTACCCAATGATTATCACCAGAACAGAGGTAAACCTTCCAATGGCACACCTATATTGGTGACAACTATGCAGGCGTGTATTCCCCATAATTTTTAAGAAATGGGTCTCATCTGAAAAGGGATCTAACCATTCCCCACTATATTCCAAAAAAAAAAGAAAAAATTCAGCTAGATACATTTTAAAACTGCAATCAGCACCTTCTGATTGTGGAATATTTTAGACGTTTTCCAAAGGTAATTCAGTAAATAGTAGATATTGAGATTTGCTTTGGAATAAAACATTTTGGACACCATGAGTATGTTTTGTATGAGCACAATAATCTCTACCTGAAATGTCATCCATTGTATTTGATCCAGGGGACAGTGGTCTCATCTCAGCTCCCTGCTCCTGATGTCAGCATGTAGAGATGTGTCTGTTACATCTGGAGACCTTATGCAACAGAGGAAAGGGGAAACAGTTTGTAGGCTTCTGGGGGTCGACGCGCCTCATTAACCCAGTGAACTCTGATTTACATGGGTCAGAGGTCGCTGTATGCTCACTTGGAGGCTAAGTATTAGAAGTATTAGATCTAAAACTGATAATCAGGCTTGGTTAACCCTTTATTTTGGTGATAAAGTAAAAACAGTGACTGGGTCAGATACAGTAGACTTAATGATACACCTTTAGCTGCTCTCTGAAGAAATACTGAACAGTCTATCCTGAACTGCTTTAATACTTACAGGGGCTTATTTATTCTTAATGAAAAGCGATATAAATTTGATTAAAAAGGAGCCAGGGTGGGGACACAACTTTACTGATTGGTACTATAGAGGTTACACTTGGTCGATCACATTACTGTAGTTTTTTTACACCTACTTGTGAGCTGTTTAGGGGTTCATAGCAAACCCCTTACTATATTTTATCTACTATTGTCACCAATTTTTTTCTTTTATTATTAACTGTTTATGTTGACAGTTTTATTTTGTGCTACCCAGAAATTTCTTATCATGTTACTCAAAACTTTAACAAAAAGATTGACACAGAGAAAGGAGCCTGGGTTGTTCCATGACAACCAATCAAATGTCTTCTTACATTTGCTTGTGTTCCCTAGAAATACAACAGCTGGAATATGTGCTTCCTATTGAACCCATAAACTTTATTCTACTTATTATTATACAGGATTTATCTAGCACCAACAATTTGCACAACACTTTACAATGTAGAAGGGGGACAGTCCAATTACAATACAGTTCAATACATAAGAAGTAGGAGGGCCCTGCTCATGGAGCTTACAATCAGTTTATCAAATAATAGAAGAAAAAAATATATGTTATTTATTTTGAATTTAGTAAAATGTATGTCTTTTTTTTAACTGCAGCTTTTACAAACAAATCTATACATATAGTACGCTAATTTGGCTATATCCATGGCCATGCTAGTTAGAGATACAATGTCAATGATCATTGCTCTTTATACCTTTTTAAAGGGGGGGTTCCACCAGCGTTTTTTTTTTTTTAAAAAAAAGAAGTCAGCAGCTACAAACACTGTAGCTGCTTACTTTTAAAGAGTACACTTACCTGTCCTACTCGCCCATGATGTTGGCCCCTACCCCCCCCAGGCTGGTCCCTCGATCCTAGCAGCTCAGGGCGCCGCCATCCTTAGTAAGGGAAACAGGCAGTGAAGCCGTGCGGCTTTACTGCCCATTTCCTACTGTGCATTCACAAGCCGTACGACTCTTTGTGAATGGGCCAGCTGCTCTCTTGGATACACACAGTTCCCAGAAGGCAGCATGCCCCATTCACCAGAAGACACCGCGACTAGGAAGGAGGAAGAAGACCCACCGCGGACAATGAAGAGGCAGATTATGGACTCCCGCATAGCAACCGGTATTTCTGGTAAGTATGTAAAAAAAAAAAAAAACATTTTTTTTTCAATTTTTTTTTAAGGATTTTTGGTAAAACAAATAGTTTCATAGTGGAACTCCACTTTAACATGTTGCTAAACTCTTCCAGCATGCTGAAAAAATCCACTACTGAGTTTTTAACCATTCCCTTTTCTAGTTAACGATAGACAATCACTGATTGATCACATTTGAGATTATTGGTCATAGCTGATGGAGAATCTTGCCTCTAATTGGACAGCCATACACAAGCAACTCGTCTATCAGCCTGCTCTTCAGTGGGACCAAAACTTCAAACTCCAACTTGAGCTATTTCCAATTCTTGCTTTACTAATTGGAATATATAGAGAGCATGCTTGCAAATTTATGCCACCAATCAAAAGCTTGTTGAAAGTCTTTTTTTGTTATTGATCCTATGCAGTTAATAATAGTGAAGCTTGGAATGAGAATAGTATACTATATAGTAAGCATATGCATGCCTATAGGCAGGATGGTTTCTTATCAGATGAGAGAATCTGCTTGGGTTTAGTTTGTAAAAAAAAATGTGAATCTTGATCGAAATTTGAAAAATTTGCGCCAGACCTCATGAAAGTCTTTGAATGGCAATCCTTGTTGTTCAGTTCTGCCTATTTGTAGGGCAAATAAGCTTACTATTGTCAAACAAAAGCTTAAAACTGCCATTGGGACATGTATCAATGTCAAAAGTAGACATTAAATACACAAAAAAACTGTGTCTGTATAAAATTGTCAGCTATCCCTAACAGTACCAACACATACAGACAATATGGATGCTATGAACCCCCCATTATAAATAGAGGGCTAGGTTATCAATTAAATTACTGCTTCTTGCATCTGCTGATCAGGGAAAAACGAGGCACTTCATTATAAGTTGCTCCTTGTTTCCGATGACGAGTTAGTAGGTTTTTCTTAAAAATGTTTGCAGATTTATTTAGTGTTGAACCGGAACCTCATCCCTAATCAATGGTGATGAGTAAAGAAGATGATTTTATATATTGTAGATGTTTTTGGCATGTTAGGAAATTGCAGATAATTGCCATGTCCAGCACTTACACAAGCAAGTTTCTGTTTGCAAAGGTGACACTTAAGAACCCAGTCATCACCAATGATGCTCAATGTGTATTAGGAAAGTTGTTTTGAGTATTGCTAACCTTTGGGGGCTGTACACAGATGGTAACTGCAAAGGGATGTTTATGAATACTTCTATGATAATTGGCTCATCTAGTATGGTCTCTTTCAACCTGGGTGCCTTCTGGGTTCTTCAGGGGTGCCTTGGCAGAATGCCAAAAAATTGCCTCAAATTTATCCAAAATTGTGTACAAGCCAGCAAGTGGATCACAGCTGACTTTTTGTTGCAGAAAGCCACAGGTTTCCATTGTGCAGCATGGTGTTTCTCAACCTTTTTTTAGTCAAGGCAACCTTTAAAATTATGGACAATCTCAAGGCGCCCTCCAAAATTATCGACAGTTTTGAGGCAAATGGTTTAGATCAAAGCGTATTCATGTGTTAGAATGGCCCAGTCAAAGTCCAGACCTGAATCCAATTGAGAATCTGTAACAAAACTTGAAAATTTCTGTTCACAGATGCTCTTCATTAAAATCTATAAGAGCTTAAGCTATGAAAACCATTTATAATTTTCCTTCCACTTCACAATAATGTGCCACTTTGTGTTGGTCTATCACATAAAATCCTATAAAAACAGGATTTTTTCAAAGCATTGTGTATGTGTGTATATATATATTGTGACGTTGGGGGTTATTTAGCGTCTGTGTATAGCATACCAGTGAGCAGAGTCCACGCCAGTTGTGCTTTTTAAGGGCTTGTTGACCCACTTTTATTAAAAGAAAAAAAAAATGTCCATCCAGAATTCCCACGCAGGGGGTTTCAAGTTGCTACAGCAATAAAGTAATCAACCGAAAATGCAGAGCCACCTGTCTCTCTTCAGAAATACAGCCGCTAAGAGCCAGTTCACACTGGGGCGACTCGTCCCAGTCTATGCAATGGAACCATTCTAATAGGAGCGATGCAAGTCGCTCCGACTTAGAAAAAGGTTCTTGCACGACTTTCTATACAGAGGTCATTTTGCAGGTCGCCTCTGAAGTCTTCTTCAGCATGACTTGCGGAGTCGCCCCCAAAGTCGTGCCGCCTAAGTGTGAACCGGCTCTTAGGCTTAACGCTTCAGCCCTTTGGTCATGTACCAAAGTTCCTGTACAAATCACTGTACCTTTTCTCAGCTTCTGTGCTGCTCAGCCCACAGCTTTGGGCCCTCTGTCTATACCATGCAGACATGCATGCTTCTCCCTTGCTTGCCTGGACTCCTCGAGAACATTGGCCCTGACTCTACTGTAAGCCCAGGACCCACCTGCTCAATCAACCAGCCAGACGCCTGGCTGTTTCCAAAACCCGGTCCCAGGATTGGAGATTCCATCCCACCCATATTACTATGGAATATCCAGGCTCCAGGTCCCCAAAGTGGATTTTACAAACTTTGGAGGAAACAGATTGCTCCACATTAAATAACCCTGGAGCCTCTTAACCTGCCTATTTGAGAATCCTGGGAGACCATTACCAGGACAGGTAACTGTACTATCACAATATATATATATATATATATATATATATATGTATACCGTATTTATCGGGGTATACCGTGCGCCGGTGCATAGCTCCTCTCGCATAAAGGCTAGGAGGCGGGACAGGGCGTGACCGCGAGTGGAGCAGAGCCTAGCCGAGTGGGCATTACACTCGGGTACGCTCGGCTCTGTCTATGACAGCGGCGCTCAGTGACAGCGCGGATTGGCGTATAGCGCACACCCACGATTTTCCCCTGATTTTGTTCATCCACTCCTGAGATAGACACAGCTCTACCAGAAAGCAGAGCCAGGTTGGGTTGACCTCACTTTTCTCTACTGTAGGGAAAACAAAGACAAAGTGCATCACTTACTACAGGTGGGGGGATTTGTAAGTCCAAATGTGGAATCCATAGTCAGGTGCTCAGGCTCTGGGTGTCCTCCCACACTGCAGACAACAGAGAACGATGAATAGAAGCTGACAGTTCAAATGTCCGTATTTTTTTTATTATTGAAGGTTACTGTAATGTAGCAGAGGAAGAAGCGGCAGTACGGAGATATGCTATCCCTCTGCGCACTTTCCTCTCTCCTTGACCGCTCTTTATTGATAATACAGCATGTTGTTGACTATCTTTTGTGATCCATAGAAAACTGCACAGTACTATTGGCTGAGCCAGGTGAGAAATAGAATGTTATCTTTGATGAATCAGCACAGTCAGATCTTAGTTTCCATTGTTCACAGTTAGACAACCATTATTGATGGTGGATCCATTAAAATAGATGAGGTGATTGCAAAATCCAGTCTGTCCCGAATATACATTGCTTTGATTATCTGTAGAGTGTAATTTGATCCACTATCATTGTAACAGACCCTGGCCGCCTATCGTCTCCTCTGCCCCTTATAAAAACCTCCTTTGGTTACATGGGAACATCTTTAACACATCAGCTCTTGTTACTCCCTGGGTGCCTGTAGAATGGGCAAATATGGAGATTCCTGGAGTTTTGTAGCTGCCACATAGTTAGGAGCAGGGTCAGAAATCAGGATGAAGACACAGCCTTCATGGAAAACTTAACTTGCTTGTTGCCAGCAGTCTTGGAATGTTTTTCTAGCTCTATAAAGTCTGTATTATAAGGTGTATTATATATCTTAAATAATATTAGATGGCAGGCACAGTGCAGTGCCTTTAAATATCACCACATCTGTCATTTTATGAATTTCAGTTACATTTTAATTAAATAAGAAACAACTTTGAGTTACCGTATAAAACTGAGAAGTAAATAAAGATAGAAATAACGTACCTTGTCTATAGGTTTCAAGAATATTAGCAGCCATAGGAAATTTCTTTGACCACCAGGCAGGCTAGCAGTCTGGCAGTTGCCCAAGGGACTTGTGTGTCTGAGAGGGTTTACAATTCTGGGTGAATTCATATAGCTCTATTTAATAGATTTGTGACCATAGTTTTTTGGTCACCAGGACTGGCAGCCCTTGATGACCACACATTAGCTGGAGGGTTTATACTTTTCATAAAATCTGAATCGGAACACCAGCCAAAATAACAAGATAAAATTGAATAGCCCTTTGAAAAGATAAAGACGAAAACAAAAATTTGTTGCAAAATTTACCTTTAAAAAGTATTTAACCTCAATAGAAAATATTCGGCATATCAACACTTACCAGTCCCTAGATGTGGTCACTGTGTGTTTTTGTCCCTTTATTTTCACTTTTTTATCTTATTAGTAACACACTTATGCCCTGTACACATGATCAGAATTTCTGATGGAAAAAGTCTGACTGACTTTTTCCATCGGAAAATTCCAACCGTGTGTATGTCCAATTGGAAATTCCAATGAATTCCATCGGAGTTTACATAGAGAACATGTTCTCTTTTCCTCCGATGGAATTCCATTGGAATTCCGATGTGAATTTGGTCAGACAAAGGTCCGATCGTGTGTACAGGGCTTTACTCACTGTACTGTATCTATGGAGAAGCATCATTGTCACCCTAGGACAGAAAGTGTGCAAAACACCTCCATCTTCATTATCTCAAGAATTTAGAGAGGATGTGTTGTGTAGCTCACATGGTTGAAATGGGCAAGCCCAATAATATGAGAGCTTAAGATGACACTGCAGAGAGTACACAAAGTAAGCCAGTGCATTGGTAGCCTAGACCCACTGGTCTCTGAAGTACTTATAAGGGCTGGTTGAATAAATAAAAGTTCCCGGTAACTACCTGAATGGGGAGGGCCCATACACTGTGAGGCCGCGTACACACGACCGAGAAACTCGTCGGGCGAAAAGCACCGTTTTCCCTGTCGAGTTCCTTGTTCGGCAGTCAAAAAACTTGTCGAGCCAAATTTTCCCATTGCCCATCGAGGAAGTAGAGAACATGCTCTCTTTTTGGCTCGACGAGTTCCTCAACGGGTTTCTCTGCGAAAAGTGTACACACGACCGGTTTCCTCGGCAGAATACGTCTCTAATCGAGTTTCTTGCTGAATTCTGCCGAGGAAACCAGTCGTGTGTACGCGGCCTGAGATTGAATCAGTCAGTAGCACAAAGCTCATACTATAAGGCCTCGTACACACGAGTAAATAGATTTGTCCAAAACAGTCTGTCCGACCGATTTTAACAAATCTGTCTGCTGGCATTTTGGTTTGCTCGCGTGTACACACGAGAAAACCAAAATCCCCGCCAGCAGACAGCGCGCTGACGTGTCGGTGACGTTGACGCCGCCACGTCACCGCACCAGGAAGTAAAACACTTCCGCGCATGCGTCGAAACCATTCGGCGCGTGTGTGAGAAGACATGTCTGCTGGTTAGCGTACTAACCAGCAGACATGTCGGGCGGACGGGTTCCCAGCCGACAGATTTTAAAGCATGCTTTGAAATCTGTCGGGTGGCCAAATCCGTCTGTTTGCCCGTATACACGATCGAATCTGTCTGCTGAAACGGTCTAGCAGACCGTTTCCAGCAGACAGATTTGATTGTGTGTACGAGGCCTAAGACTATAGATCCATCTATTGTTGATACTGGTCTGTTCTGTGCTCAAGCCAATAAAATAGCTGCAGAGGACACAGGAACTCCAAGCTGACTAAACTTCAGGCAAGATCAAAAGATATAACACATTCAATTGTATATTTAATAGACCAAAACAGAGACAAATAAGAGAAGTTTAATGTTGGGTTGACATACACTTTAATCCAGAAGTTTTCCCTGCACTACTTTTTTCTGCTGCTAGATGTCGTCAGTCCAATGACCAGCATTATTCAACTGACTTCCCCTGAGCCTAGGTTGTCCTGGATCCTCCCCAGCCCAGTGACTGAACAGTGAAATGAGAAGCAGCACAGTGTCTCCATAACTTACCCAGTTAGCATGCTTCTTGTAAGAACTGATCGGCTCCTTGTGCTGCCTCTTTTTTTTTTCACACCCCGACCCTGCTGTACAGGTACTGCAAGAGGCTGATACCAGGTCACATTCAGGTACTTACACTGCTTGCATTAAAAAAGTTCAGCTTTAAGGATTACCTAATAAATTTAATTTTACAGTACAGTGGAACCTCAGATTGCGAATAACACGGTTAACGAGCGTTTTGCAATACAAGCACTGTATTTAAAAAAATTTTTACTCGGTTTGCGAGTGTTGTCTCGCCAAGCAGAACCAAACATCGCCGATCGCTGCCGTTTGGAAATGCACGCAAAGCCCCGAGGACAGCACAGCTGACCTCCGCAAATCTCGAGTAGAAAGTCTTTCTGAGGTTTGCCAAGGTCAGCCAAGGTGTCTTCTGGTCTTTTTTGGACGTTTCCCAGGCTCTCCGACACCCTCCCCCCGCCTCTGGCTGCATGCGGTATTGCATCCCATTAAAGTCAATGCGGTACTAATTATTTTCGTTCTACATAATGATACAGTCGTGAATATAGTGAAATAAGGTAAGATAACACAAGGCAGTCAACCACAGTTACCAAAGCATTTGACAACATATTATGGTCATACACAAGCATATATCTTTTGCAATTTGTCTACAATGCAGTGAATGCTTATTATAATGTAAGTATATTAAACACAACAATATTTTAAAAGGTTAAAAAGTGTGTCTCTACCAATGAGCATTGTCCAAAGTGAAAGACCAGAAACGTAAAATGATAAGGAACGAAGGCCAACTGAGCCTTACTTTATGATTTTTTTTCAAAAAAAAAAAAAAAAAATGTATTGTCATTTAGTGGATAGGTAACAGGTCTAAAGTCTCTTTAACTTACCATGGGTACAAGAAGTTCACAACTGAAAACCTACCTGAACGCTTATGCCGAGTACACACGATGGGAAATTCCGACAAGAAAATTCTGATGTAAGCTTTTGGTTGGAAATTCCGACTGTGTGTATGCTCCATTGGACTTTTGCTGTCGGAATTTCCGCCAACAAAAGATTGAGAGCTGGTTCTCTATTTTTCAGATGGAAAAAGTTCCTATCGGAAAATCCGCTCGTCTGTATGCAATTCTCTTCCTGTAAGTATTGTAAAGAGGAATCTTAATTTAAGGGGCAACATAGTGACTCCTTGGCATGCCAGACCTCTGCAGAAAAATATCTTCCAAACGGAGGCCAAGGGTCCCACTCTGCTGCATGCTGGCAGGAGACATGATGTTCTCCTTAGGCTGTGGCTGCTTTAGAAAGAAAGCCAACTGAATAGCATTTGTTTTGATACACCCAGGATTTATTTAGCTGATTTAAAGTTCTTTAGGCTTTATATTGCACATAGTCCCCAATTACTGCTCACTGCCCATGGGGCACCATAGATGTGGAACAAGCTTGATTTAGAATGCTCTGATGTTTAAAAAGGGGTCCAACCTTCTTGAATCATGTCTGATGCTGACATACAGGCTGGTACACTATATTACCAAAAGTATTGTGATGCCTGCCTTTACATGCACATGAATTTCAATGGCATCCCAGTTTTAGTTTGTAGGGTTTAATATTGAGTTTGCCAACCCTTTGCAGCTATAACAGCTTCAACTCTTCTGGGAAGACTGTCCAAAATGTTTAGGAGTGTGTCTATGGGAATGTTTGACATTCTACCTGAAGTGCATTTGTGAGGTCAGGCACTGATGTGGACAAGAAGGCCTGACTCACAGTTTCCGCTCTATTTCATCTCAAAGGTGTTCAATCAGATAGAGGTCAGGACTATGTATTTATGGTATGGCAGGGGGTCATACATTTATCAGCCTTCTGCTATAGGCCCATTTCAAGCCAGCGGACCGAACGGGGGCAGCTCCGCTTGGATGGACCCCCTTTGTCTGAAAGGTGCAATAGGGCTACTTGTTCCATAGGCTTCATTTTCTGTGATAAATAGGAAGTTGAACTCATTTTTTTACTTAAAAAAAATCTGTAAAATCTAAGAAAACAAATAGTGGATCAGTTCAGTAAAAATTTGGGGTTTATACTATTTATATGGTCACTGAACACCTTACTGTATATTAATACTCTTATAATCTACAGATAAATACTCTGTATATGACACATATCTATTTTCGGTCAGTGTCTCATGCTCCAAAAAACATCAATGAGCCGTGCCTGTTTAAACGGTCACTTAACTTTAAGGTGAAATTTGTGTTATTGACCATAGCATTGAGCAAAGTTGACTTTTTATAATAATTTTTTTGTATTAGGTTTAGCTTAAATCTTATTTTCTCCATCTTATGCATTTAAACCAAAAAGTTGCAGTTGTACACAAGGTGAGCTGGCATGGAAACAATTATTATGTGGTAAAAAATTATCTAAGTTACATGACTGCTTGAGCTGGAAAATAAAAACCGAAAGCCTGTATGCTGAACAGAGATCATAAAAAGGTTTGTTCAAAGGCTGAAACTACATAAAAATGTGGACTGCACCTTTATACTCGTGTAAATCCCTCTACGACCATTAAACGCGAAACATGATGGTCCCTGCTGCTAAATTGGAGTCCAGAGGAGTTGGAGGCAACAGGATCTGAGGAATAAAATTCCAGACATAGCAATGTGAAACCTGCCACTAACTGAGCGCATCCTGTCCCCTTCCACACTCTGCAGGGAAGGCTGGGACCGGCGGGTGCTGAGGGGCACTGAGAGTTAGAAGCCATCACTGTTCTCTATTGCTGTATTGTGCATAAAATGTTATTCCTTTAGGTGTTACAAGCAATAAACACAGTACATGTATAGTACAGCTGTGACCCCCATACCCAGCATAGAGCACTGGCATCGTTCATGCATGAAGCATACCCTGACAATATAGATTAGATAGAGGGAAGGAAATACGTGTGCATGTCTATCTCTAAGCCTATCATAAACCACAAAATGGTTTAATCTACTGTAAATCATAGTGAAATGACTTAATTATTGTTATAAATGATGGTATATTATTATTCAAACATGCAGTATGCAGGCTTTACACTCACTACATAGTATTATATACAAACCACAGATATATTATGGATAATTATGGATTTAATAAAATATGGATGAGCTGGACATGTTAGGTGTCACCAAACGAGCCAGCTTACCCTAAAGAGGACCTTTAGGCAGAATATATTTTATTTTTTCCCATAAGAAGCAAAAGAAGTCTTAAATGTTCGAGTTATACTGCTTACCTATGCAGGAGAAACAAAAAGTTTAAAATGTTAGGTAGTTCAGGCTAACGCCCACTGGTTGAACGAAAAAAAAAAAAAAAAAACTGTGTGTATGTACCAGGTTTTTACAGACCTCAGTCAGATAAGAACTTTTTGGATTTATCTCAAAGACCTTCTCTTGCTGATTTACAAAAACTGCATTGTAAGTCTTTCCTAAGCAGCACCACCTATCCAGATGCAGGTGTTGGCTCTAGTGTTCTTAACAGTGCATTACCGCACCATTTCAGAATGGTCAATGGAGTTGCTCTCCAGTATTTCTATGTAGTCACTACATTTTTTTTTAGAGGGCACAGTACTTGCCAGGTCCCTATTGAAAAATCATCATTCCCTTTGTTATTGTAGTACCTCGGGGCAGTTGGGGGTTATAACCGTTAACCTTGTTTTGTTTGGCCTTTGTTATCATCTTTGGCAAGTAGAAGAGAGAGCCACTCTGCATATGGAAGTGAACCCCAGGACTTAGTTCCATTTGCCTCTTGTTTAAAAGGGGTTTCTTTTATGGTCTGGTTTATGCCTCTGCTAGGGGCAACCTCTTACCCACTGTATATTAATATACGCTTTCTCCCCTTCCCTGCTTAATCTGACCCAGACACTTCGGTCGGGATCCTGCTGTGGATCCCTTTTTAGATGTGAATTTAATGCCCTCTTTGAATGAATAATCATTCAGATGAGCTTTTATCTGCAGCTGCTATTACATATAAATAAGAAAAAAATTCTACTAATGCGGTGGTCCGCTTGATCCCAAGTGGAATCAATGGCTCCTGCTTTGCACTGTATTACTTGTAATACCCCAAAATATAAAGTCACACAAAGTCTTTCCTTTATCTGGTGACTTCATTGCAACATTTGAAAACATTACATCCTGCTTATGATTGTACGATGACTAGCTGGTCAAATTCCCTTTAAACATATCTCTCCACTACTGAGATTGATGTCATGGTTATAGTATGCATGGACAAATTCCATCTTAATCTTTCACTTTAATTTCATCTCTGTGGAACAATTCTAGATACTATTTTTTTAGGATGCTACTGGCAGTAAAAGCACACTCTACCTCAGGAGAAGAAGCCTAAGGTGCAGATATGCAGTCGTCCTATTATTATTTTTTGTTAGGGAGCATTCCTTTTGCTCTTCACATTGTTGACTTTCTTGTCAAGACACCCTAGTTGGATTCCCTTTCCTTCTGCTAGATTTGGCAGACCAGCCTTCCTCTGCATAAGGAAGGCTTTCAAGTACCTACATGACCCCCATCGCTTCAACATTTCATGAATTTTGCTGTGGGGCCCTACACTAGTATTTTGTGGCCATGTTGTTCAGTTTCTCTTCTCTACCTTGGGTGTTAATCAAAGTGCGGGGGCAAGCTTTAGCTCTGTTGTGGGCTCATTGCATTCCCATTGTGAGATACTTAGGTGTCCTTCTGTTCAGGTAACTGTCAGAATGGGCTCTGTCAGAGTGGTGTCTTAGACGCAGCTGAAACCAACTAATCATTTGAAGTGTCTGGGATTATTCCTGGACACAGCTCAGGCCAGAGTGTTTTCTCCCCTGGAAAAATTTCAGACACTCTTATCTCAGATTCAAGCTCTACAGACCAGGATTTGCCAACTCTCCACTTTTGCATCAGAGTTTTGGGCCTGATAGTAGTCTCTGAGGCAGTTCCATTTTCCCAATTTTACTCCAGGTCTCTAATGCAACCACCATGGGACAAGTCCATCTGGTTAATAGACATATCTGTAGTTTTGGCACTGGGGACCTCCTCATTGTTCCAGACTGACCCGGAAGATGTGTACACTGAGCTGGTAACAATCCTGGTGGACACTCCATGTGCTCTACTGCATCCTGCAATGCTTCTTCATGGTCACTGGCTTTTGTGGCAAGGCTATTGAAGCCCAGGCTTTGAGATACATGGTAATTTCTGAATCTGTAATTCCTTTGATGCTAAGTAAAAAGTTACTTCCTGCGAGGTCTTTCATCAGACATAATAGGCATATGTCACTTAGTGCGAATCTCAGGGCTTCCACTCTAGGAGTTCTGAGAAGCACCGTAGGGATGAAGCATGACTATAATATCTATAGTTGAAAGTTGATGCAATAACTCTAAGGCCCCGTACATACGAGCAGACAGATTTGTTCAAATCGGTTGGACAGACCGATTTGAACAAATCTGTCTGCTGGGGACGTATTTTTTTGATCGTGTACACACGATCAAACCAAAATCCCCGCCGGCAGACGGCGCGCTGATGACGTTGATGCCGCCACGTCACCGCACCAGGAAGTAAAACACTTCCGCGCATGCGTCAAAACCATTCGACGCGTGTGCGAGAAGACATGTCTGCTGGTTAGCGTACTAACCAGCAAACATATCGGGCGGACGGGTTCCCAGCCGAAAGATTTGAAAGCATGCTTTCAAATCTGTCGGCTGGCCAAATCCGTCGGCTCTTTAGCCAATAGGAGGCTGTCTGTTAGCTATGGATCCTCCCACACCTGCTGTTCATCACAAAAGGTGGGGCCCTAATGGCAATCAGGCTCCGCCCACCCTGCTTCATAGTTTCTCGGTTGCATTATCTGTTTTCATATGGAAACTCCAGTCTCATTGTGCTTCTGAATGCAGTGCTTGACACAAATTCATTTATGTGTTCCACCGGTTACAAGAATCGGTCTCTTGCACTGACATTTGTTGTGCAGAAGCATGATAAAATACTACAGAGTGTTGTAGATATTAGATATAAATTCACATGACTGTGTTCTCATGTCAGAAAGAAAGATGAGCACACACTATATTTCTGGCACATCAACAATTCTTTTTTGTACTTACAGGATTTTAAAGTAGAACTCAACTGTATCTGTCTACCACAAACTGCAAATGCTATTTAATTCATTTTTAATCTTCACTGCAAACTCACCCATCCATTCATGTCACCATGTTTTATTTTGTTGACAAATCACTTTTAATAATTTCCCCCTATAATTTCTAGACACAGCCACCTTGCTTAAGAGCAGATGATTAATTTAGCATTTACTTCCCGGAATCCATCTCCTCTTAGCTTGAGCATACAGGCAGGAGGATGTGTTTAGCTTAGAAAGCCCATGTTTCCCTCATCCAGAGAAAATTAAGAAAAATGCCTAGGCAACCTTTTCGTATCTATGATATCATTTTAACCTAGGCCAGAAACCAGAAAGTAACTAAAGAAATAGAAAAAAAGTTGGTCGAAACACATAAGTATAACATATCTTCCAATTTATTTACTAAGGCTAGTAGCATAAGGATTAAACATAATTAAACTGACTCATTTCGCTTTAAAGGGATAACACATGGAGTAATGTGCATGTGTTGTAGAGATGTATGTAATATGTTGGCAATGCCTCTTAACAAAGCCTTTTGTTTATGTTTAGATTTCAGATCCAAATTAACAAGTCTGATCCTTCAAGTTATAAGAGTCTAGGAGACTGCTTCAAAAGGATCTATCGTAGTGAAGGGTATGTATGTGAGACATGTGCCACAAAGTATTGTATGTCTCTCTTTGATACCAAACAGTGCAAAAGGTGATTGTAGTTGTGTTTTATTTAAAGCTATTCTAAGCTCTCTGGTGGCCTCTGTCTCTTACTTTTGCTCCTTTCCATCCCTGCAGTTTCCATCTTCCAGGAGTGTTGCCCCACTAAATACTTTGGTTTCTTCCTTTAACCCATATATCACTAGAGAACTTAGTAGTGACATAAGGGGTCCAAAGATGGAGCCACTGCATGTGGTGAGGACCACAGGCACCCGACACTCCCAGAAGTGTCAAATGCTAAAGAAGTTGACTGAGGCTGCTCCAAGATTATAGGCAACTGGCAGTTAAAAAAAAATTTGCAGCCAAGTGTCACTTTAACAACACAGTTAATACTGTTTCTCATACTTTCATTATTTGCAATTACAACTAATGCTGGCCATACACTATACGAAAATTCGGCCGACATTCGGTCTTTAAGAAAGATCTTTTGTTTTTCGAACAGTTAATGGGCACAAAATCGAAAATCGTTGGGACGTTTTTGAGCCGAAAAAACGAAGGATACATTTGGAAATTTTCTGCCGAACGAATGATAAATCAGAAAGGTTAATGTGTTTCCCGTCCGAACTTTATGCACTAGGTCTATGAAAAAAAAAAAGAACCACATTTTTTTTATTTATGTCCACTGAACGATTTATTGGTCATTACATGATGGCAATATCGTTTGCGCTCACGACCGAACGTTTGTTTTTCGAAAGTTTGTTGAGACGATTTTTAGTGGAGTGTATGGCCAGCATAAGTTCTCCAAACAAGCTTTTACTCCCCTGTTCTAGTCGTAGGAGTATTGCATGGGCCATATGAAACAAGTGGATCTTCTGAAACGGTCTCCAGAGACATGAAATGTTAATATAATTAGAAAAGTATCACACACTGTGCTGGGTCTATTTAAAAAAATTGAGGCAACTATTTGCATCAGCTTTTTAAGTACCCTGCACTAAACGTATTTTTGTCTGACTTATTAGACTTTTCATGTTTTCAACTTAGTTGATTTAAGTAATGCCAACTACATTTTTTTTCAATTTATAGGCCATAGTGTTTTAAGTTAGGAATACATATCTTAACTTGTCTGGAACTATGGGCCAGATTTTCAAAAAATGGCGTATCTGGCGGCGTAGCGTATCGTATCGCATTTACACTACGCAAATTACTGGAGCAAGTGCCGTATTCTCAAAGCACTTGCTCCGTAATTTTCGGCGACGTAGCGTAAATGCGGCGTCGTAAGGCAGCGTAATTCAAATAGTGAAGGAGGGGGCGTGCTGTATTTAACCACTCCAGGCCCGCGCTACCGTCGGATGACGGCAACAGCGCGGGCTGAATATCCAACATGCCGTCATTTGACGGCATGTCATTCAGGCGTTCCCAGCGCGCGCTGTAGAGCGCGCTGCGGGGAAGCCCTGTGTTGTCTGTGTCCCTTGGACACGGCCAATCACAGATCGCGGCGAACGGCCAATCAGAGTGGCCGTTTGCGATGCGATCTGTGGGCGAATGAGAGATGATCTCTCATAGATCATCTCTCATTGCCGTGTTACACAGAGACAGCGTCCTGTCTCTGGAGAGGAGGAGCCCGATCTGTGTTCCTTCCTACATAGGGACACAGATCGGTCACCCCCCCAGTCACCCCCCCTCCCCCCACAGTTAGAACACACCTAGCATACACATTTAAACCCTTCCTCACCCCCTAGTGTTAACCCCTTCAATGCCAGTCACATTTATACTGTAATTAGTGCATATTTATAGCACTGATCGCAGTATAAATGTGAATGGCGCCAAAAATGTGTCAAAAGTGTCCGATGTTTCCGCCATAACGTCGCAGTACCAATAAAAATTGCAGATCGCCGCCATTTCTAGTAAAAAAAAAATAATAAAAAATAATAATTCTCTCCCCTATTTTGTAAGCGCTATAACTTTTGCGCAAACCAGTCGCTTATTGCGATTTTTTTTTTTTTTTTTACCAAAAATATGTAGAAGAATACGTATCGCCCTAAACTGAGAAAAAAAAATGTGTTTTTTTTTTAATTGGGATATTTATTATAGCAACAAGTAAAAAATATTGTATTTTTCTTCAAAATTGTCGCTCTTTTTTGTTTATAGCGCAAAAAATAAAAATCGCACAGGCGATCAAATACCACCAAAAGAAAGCTCTACTTGTGGGGGAAAAAGGACGTAAATTTTGTTTAGGAGCCACGTCGCACGACCGCGCAATTGTCAGTTAAAGCTACGCAGTGCCGCAAGCTGAAATTTTACCTGGGCAGGAGGGGGGTGTAAGTGCCCAGTATGCAAGTGGTTAAATTAAGCGCACCCCCCGCGTCAAACGAAGTGCGCATGCGCCGGTCGGAAAAAAAGCCCAGTGCGCATTCTCCAGCTCACGTCGGAAAGCGTCATTAAAACCGACGTCAAAACGACGTGATCGTCACTTACGCAATTCCCTATTAGCGAACGACTTATTAAAACGACGTAACCGATGGAAAAAGACGACGCTGACCCGACGCCATACTTAACATGGCAACGACGGCACTTCGGAAACATACCCCTCATATAGCAGGGGTAAACTTACGCGTACGCAACCGACGTAAACTACGTCGCCGCGTCGCAAAAACTTTCGGGAATCGGCGTATTAGGCTCATTTGCATAGGCAAATGAGAAAACAACATAAATGCCACCTAGCGGCCGGCATTGTCATTGCATCTAAGATCCGACGGTGTAATTGCTTTACACCTGTCAGATCTTTAGTGTATCTATGCGTAAGTGATTCTGTGAATCACACGCATAGATACCCATTGAAAAAAATGCGATATGACGGTGTATCTGAGATACACCGTCGTATCTCAGCTGAGAATCTGGCCCTATATTTTTAAGTAAAGCCAACTCAATTTTTCCAGTTTATGGAAAAGTTTAAGTTAGTAACACATACATGAACTTTTTTATTTTAAGTACTTGTATAGCTCTTTCAATTTATGGAGTGCTTTACATATACATTGTACATTCACATCAGTCCCTGCCCTCAAGGAGCTTTCAATCTAAGATCCCTAACTCACATTCATACCATACACAAACTAGTTTCAAATTACACTACCAGCATATCTTTGAAGTGTGGGAGGAAATCTATGCAGGCACAAGATATAACATACGAACGGCAGACAGGGAGTGTCAAGGTCAGACGAAAGTGCTAACCACTACACCACTGTGCTGCCCTAGTTACTTTAAGTGATGATAATTTGTAACTTACTAAAAAAAAATTAAGTTGTTAAAACTTATTTTCCAAATGTATTCGATATATGTTTGAAGGTTTTTAGATAAAAATAATACAATAATATGGTATTTAAAAAAAGGAATAGTCTCATGAAACAGGCTTTCAAAACAAAATAACATTTATTATTTATAAAGTGTTACAAATGTAAAAGTTTTAAAGCAGCATCAAATGTAAATTTAAACATTTAAATAAAAAAATGTCTCTTTCTCAGCTAACAAATCAAACTGAAATGCATGTATATACAGTATATTTGTAAAGAACATAGAATACAGAATGTATAAAAAAATGTTTCAAGCCTTTTAGGAAAGTGAGCACTTTAACCATTTCAGCCCAGAAGGATTTGACCCCTTAATGGCCAGGCTATTTTTTGCGATATGGCACTGTATCGCTTTACCTGACAATTATGCTGTTGTGCGAAGTTGTACCCAAACAAAATGTACCTTCCTTTTTTTTTCCACAGATACAGTGTTCTTTTGGTGATATTTGATCACCTTTTTAGTTTCTGCTATAATACATACCCCCCCCCCCCCAAAAAAAAATGTATTCATCAGTTTAGGCTGATGTATATTCTTCTACATATTTTTGGTAAAAAAAATCCCAATAGGCGTATATTGGTTTGCACAAAAGTTATCGCGTCTACAAATTATGGGATAGATTTAGGGACTTTTTATTATTTTTATTGTTTTTACTTTTAATGGCGGCGATCTGCGATTTGTAACGGGTCTGCAACATTGCGGCGGACAAATCTGACCCCAAATTACACTTTTTGGGGACCAGTGACATTATTACATCGATCGGTGTTATAAAAATGCACTGATCAATGTATAAATGACACTGGCAGGGAAGGGTTAACACTAGGGAGCGATTAAGGGGTTATGTGTGTTCCCTGGATGTGTTCTAACTGTAGGGGACTACCAGAGACATGATAGAGATAGCTGTTTCTGATCACTAGCAACAGAAGATCTCTGACATGTCATCTGGCAAAACAGGAATTGCATTGTTTGGGTCGCCGGTGGACCTTGAGTCCGACGGACCTGTTGGCACGCTCCCGCGGCAGGAACGTGTCCATTATCTCCTGTGCAAAGACCAGTGTACACCTTTGGATAGTAAAACATTTTTTTCCCTGCCAGTAAATACCTTATACAGCCCACTTTCTGTTTCTTGTCTGGTAAAAAGACTAGGATTATGACATAATGCACAGTTCTCTCTCACTCTAGTGAGAGTTTGCCAGGAAGGGAGGGGGGATGAGTCATAAGAGGGCCAATAAGAGCTGCAGGGATGCAGAGCTGGAAGTGTGCCTCTGTGTGTCTGTGTAAATCCAGGAAGCGAACAGGCAGAAGCTTCAGTTGCCCACAGCAAAAATGGATGCAGCCAGACTCAGTGGAGAAAGATTTCTGCAGCATATTTGGCAAGTACAGAATCACAGTATGTATGAAATAATATGCAAAGTAGTTGGAGGGAGGCTTCAGAATGGCAAAGATGTTTTTATTACGAATTATGTGAGCAGGCTGCAGTTCCTTATTAACTAGAGGGAGGACAGGGATTGGTGACTGTGCTAAATACTTTCATGCTTCATCTCAAACAAATAGTGATATATATCTCTAGCACATAATGACACACTAATTCTCTGCCAACAAAAGCTTTTTTTATGCCAATCCAAACTGATACCTATTGAAAGGTGTCAAGTAACTGAGGTCTACAGATGCTGACAACAAACTAAGGATAACCAACAGCAAAGTCAATGGAGAGCTGACATACTGTATCAAGGAAAAAAGGAATTTACCTCCCACCCCTTCCAGCACGCTGATAGACTCTATCTTCCCAGATAAAGGAGTAAGCAGGGCTTCTGTACATTCCTACGATCGCTTCCTGGTATACATGGAGGCAGAACTGTAAAGTTACCTAGTCAGGTTAAAAAAGAAAAGATATGTCTATTAAATCCAAAAGCAACATTTATTATATTGCAGCTTACCAATTCTTAGATGTGATGGCTGCATATATATATATATATATATATATATATATATATATATATATATATATATATATATATATATATATATATTGTTCTTACTTTCTTTTAATCTGGTGATCCAGCCAGTAAGTGTTGTTTTTCAACAGAACAAGCTCTCCAGCAGAATGTATCAGTTACATAGATGAGACAAACCATTTAACAGTAGGAGGGGTGCTGACAATGATCAGCTTTTATTCATTCATGTAAAACCTTTATCCCAAAAGAAACAAACTGTTTTCTGTAACTGCTTTTAAAGTATTATGCCTTGTACACACAATTGGAATTTCTGATGGAAAAAGACGGAATTTTTTTATTGGAAATTCTAATGGACTTAGAAAGAGAACATGTTCTCTTTTTTTCAGATGAAAAAAATTCTATTGGAAATTCCGTCCGTCCGTATGGAACTCCGACAGAGAAAAAAACACTCATGCCCAGTGTAAATTCCGATTGTGTGGCATTGCTGGAGTTTTTGTTTTAATTTATTGGTGTATTTAAATCTGCTAGTACATCTAAGGCCGCGTACACACGATCGGTTAAACCGATGACAACGGTGTGATGGACCATTTTCATCGGACCAAACCGATCGTGTGTGGGCACCATCGGTTAGTTATCCATCGGTTAAAAAAAAGCCAACTTGTTTTAAATGTAACCAATAGATTCCTAACCGATAGGTCAAAACTGATCGTTAGTAGGCACCACCATCAGTTAAAAATCCGCGCATGCTCAGAATCAAGTCGACGCATGCTTGGAAGCATTGAACTTAATTTTTTTCAGCGCGCTGTTGTGTTTTACGTCACCGCATTCTGACACGATAGGGTTTTTAACCGATGGTGTGTAGGCACATCAGACCGTCAGTCAGCTTCATCGGTTAACCGATGGAAACGGTCCATCAGATCGTTCTCATCGGATGGACATAGTGTGTACGCGGCATAGCCCACCTCTTCCCTCAGACTTACAATGCTGCTGCCCAAAGGTGCCCTCTCTGCGCCTTCATCCAGAGTGGGGGCCCTCTAATATGGGAGGTGTTTTACTGGCAAAATCACCAGGTGAAAACACCCAAAAGATAACTAATGTAACCACCGAATCTGATTAATTGTATGCTGCAATATATTACATTTTGGGGTTTTAAGTTCATCAAAAGAGCTAAACCTGGTGATCCAGAACTTTAAATGGTGCAGTTGTGAAGAGGGTTCTAATGCATTTTTTGGGGAAATAACTATATGGACTTCTGATGCATGTATTTGTTCATATCCCCCAATATTTGCCTCTTTTTATATTAATATGATATATACAGCATATTCTTTATGACTACCTCTACATTTCTTGCCATATGTTGCTGTAAACCTGGATGTAATGCTGGGCTACTATTGTCCTCTCCAGTCTATTTGCCTTACAGCTTCAACTTTTACTAAACTCAAGAACAAAATTGTAATATATTGTAGCTTACAAGGCATGAGAGGTGGTGTCTGCAGGCTATACATGCATTGAATTGAATTTTCTTTAAAAAAAATCGAGATTTTTATTTTTAACCACTTACCACCCGGCCTATAGCAAAATAATGGCTGGGCGGTGGTTGCGTTATCCTGACTGGACGTCATATGACGTCTAGCAGGATAACAGCCGATGCGTGCCCGTGAGGGTGTGCATTGCATCGTTCAGTGGTGCGGTATGTCTGTCTGATGGAGGCTCTTTACCACGTGATCAGCCGTGTCCAATCACGGCTGATCACAATGTAAACAGGATGACAAACTCTGACAGACGCGAGTAGAGGAGAGCCGATCGGCGGCTCTCCTGACAGGGGGGTCTGCGCCAATTGTTTATCAGTGCAGCTCCCCATGGATGCCCACACTGTACCACCAGGGAAGCCACCAGGACCACCAGGGAAGCCCCTAGCATGTAAATGGCCAGGTACATTCCCCATGGCCATCCACATATGCAAATACATGCCAAATATGTGCCAATCATTGCCCACAAATAGGCACTGATTGGCACCACTATGAAACAAATTAATTCAGTGATGCCCAGCAATGCCACCCATCAATGTCATCAGTGCCACTCATCAGTGACCATCCATGCCACCCATCAGTGCCACCCATAAGTACCCATCAGTGCCGTCTGAGTGCCCATCAGTGCCGCATACCAGTGCCACCTATCAATGCCCATCAGTGCCACCTCATCAGTGCCCGTCAGCGCAGCCATATCAGTGCCCATCATTGAAGAAGAAAATGTACTTGTTTACAAAAAAAATAACAGAAACAAAGAAAAACTTTTATTTTTCAAATATTTTCGGTCTTTTATTTTTATTTTTTGGGCAAATACCACCAAAAAAAAAGCTTTATTTGTGGGAACAAAATGATAATGATGTTTGGGTACAGTATAACATGACCGTGCAATTGTCATTCAAATTGTGACAGTGCTGAAAGCTGAAAATTGGCCTGGGCAGGAAGGTGCATAAGTGCCTGGTATTGAAGTGGTTGAACATGTTTTTATTGATACATGGGTAAAACAATGGACATTAAGTAACCTTATATAACATCATCAAATATCATTGATAATAGTCCGTACAAACTATAGTAAGCTAAGTTAAGATAAAAGGTAAGAAGGAAAAAGGGGGAAGGGGATGCATTCCAACAGAAACTTATTACACTATTATCCATAGATAACCCCTTTCTAGTAGTGCTTTTGGAGGTGAGAGGTGATGGTCGCATCAACACCAGCATCCCTAATGGGTGCTAACTGTGCTGGGGCTTAGGCTATTAGTCCCACCAAGAAGATTATTTAATTGTGGCTATGGGAGGTGTGAACCCCAAACATAGGTGCGGGCACAACAGCTAGAAAATCCGGAATTTTGTGCGTTTTGTGATACAATGGTGCCACCATTGATTTAGAAATTTGGCCAACCAGGCCTCCAATTACACCTCATGTTGCTACAGAAAAGATTTTTTTTTTCTTGCATCTTTCATCCAGTGCTGCACTGAAGTTTCTGTGGAATGGAAAAGAATTGTCAAAGGATCTGTGGGAAAAGATAGTTGAACTGTATAATACAGGAAAGGGATATAGAAAGATCCAAGGGATTGATGATACCAATCAGCAGTGTTCTAATCAAGTAGTGTAAAATTAGGGGTTCTGTTAAAACAACACATTTCAGCCACAACTGCCAGGAAAATTGTTCGGGATGCAAAGAAAAACCCACAAATAACTTCAGGTGAAATACAGGACTCTCTGAAAACAAGTGGTGTGGCTGTTTTAAGATGCACAATAAGGAGGCACTTGAAGTAAGATGGGCTGCATGGTGGAGTCGCCAGAAGAAAGTCAATACTATGTAAATAACACAAAGTATTCCGCTTGCAATACGTCAAACAGCACAGAGACATGCCTCAAACCTTCTGGCACAAAGTCATTTGGAGTGATGAGACCAAAATTGAGCTTTTTGGCCACAACCATAAACACTACATTTGGAGAAGAGTCAACAAAGCCTGTGATGAAAGGTACACCATTCCTACTATGAAACACGGAGGTGGATCGCTGATGTTTTAGGGATTGGTGAGCTACAGGAAATTTGGTCAGAATTGTTGGCAAGATAAATGCAGTATGTTATCAAAAAATACCGGAGGAACATTTTCATTCATCAGTTAGAAAGCTGCGCTTGGGGCGTACTTGGACATTCCAACATGACAATGATCCAAAACACAAGGCCAAGTCAACCTGTCATTGGCTACAGCAGAATAAAGTGAAGGTTCTGGAGTGGCCATCTCAGTCTCCTGACCTCAAAATCATTGAGCCACTCTGGGGAGATCTCGGACGTGCAGTTCATGCGAGACAGCCCAAGAATTAACAGGAACTGGAGGCTTTCTGCCAAGAGGAATGGGCAGCTTTACCATCTGCGAAGATAAAGAGCCTCATCCACAAATACCACAAAAGACTTCAAGCTGTCATTGATGTTAAAGGGGGCAATACACGGGATTAAGAACTGGGGTATGTAAACTTTTGATCAGGGTCACTTGGGTAGTTTCTGTTGTCATTATGATTTAAAAAGAGTAAACACAGTTAATTGATAATAAATGGCTTCAGCCAAACACTAATCATGAGTGAAAGAAAAGTTTTTGTATTATCATTCACATTCTCTGAAAAATGGCCAAGAAATCAGAAATTCTGTCAGGGTATGTAATCTTGTAGTCTCTTCAGTGCTGTATATAATAGTCCTCCTATTTAAAAAATCCTCTATAGAGAGCACAGGAAGCTATTGGTTCACAAGAATTCTGGCAGGATCAGCAGGTATTTTTGCACATGTCAAACATTATGAAAACACTTCCAATGATATATTTAAAAGACCGAAAGAGTGCAAATAAGATAAGTTCATTGTCAGGGTTTAAATACACTGAATCATAGCCAGCTGTCAGTTGAACAAATTACACACAGTCATTCAAAGAGCATTGGGCAACTTCCCCTTCATAGGGGGCAGAGCAATGAAGTTAGATCTGTTTTATCATCCTATATAAACAGAAAATCTGACAGTATGTTGAATAATGCAAGTAAAAAAAATAATAAAAAAAAGGTTTCGCACAAAAATCTCTTAAGCCTCGTACACACGGCTGGTTTTCTCGGCAAGAAAACTGCTGGCAGAGCTTTTTACCGAGAAACCGGTTGTGTGTATGTTTTCTTTTTGAGAAAACTGCTGGGAATCTCAATGAGAAAAATAGAGAACCTGCTCTCTATTTTCTCGTCGGGATTCTCGTCGCCCTGTTTCCCGAGGAGAAAACTGTGTGTGTGTGTATGCGGCTACAAGCTTACCTGTCCTCATGTAAGACTTCGATGCATGCGCAGTAGTTTACAAGGGTAGTGTAGGGTGAAGCAAGATGGAGGCAAATGTGACAAGCGCATGCTCGTCATGTCGACGTCAATCCATTCTTGACATTCAAAAGAACGGCGGTTCTTTTGAATGTGCCGCATGTTCACGCGGCTTTGCAAGAAAAGCTTGCCAGGAATCTCGTCGTTAAAAACAGTGTTTTTTTCACTACGAGATTCCTGGCCCTGTGTACGAGGCTTCAGGCCCCTTTCACACTGGGGCAGTTTGCAGATGCCATTGCCCTAAAAATAGCACCTGAAAAACAACCTGAAACAGAGGCTGCTGATTCTCCAGTGTGAAAGCCCCAGGGACTTTTACAATAAAGCAATGCGCTAGCAGGACTGCTCCAAAAGTCCTGCTAGCCGCATCTTTGGAGCGGTGTGTTTTCATCCACCGCTTCTTCCTAGTAAAAGCAATAGGAAACCATGGCTAACCCTTTTTCAGGCGCTAGCGGCGGGTAAAATCGCACCACTCGTGGCCGAATACCTCCGCAATTCCGACAGTAAAGCGCCGCTATATTTAACGCCACCGAAGTATAAAAGGGGCCTTAGACCTTGTGACCTACTTTAGATTTGTTTCAATTATAGCTCCAAGCAATTGCAAACCATTATAAAGGAAAGGACCTAGAGATATGGAAAGCCATGACTTTATTTTAAAGTGTTTTAATGTAAAGGTATAACTTTGCTTTTAGCCATGGATAGATGGGGAAGGGTTAGCAAAGAAAGGCTATACAAGCTGTGGATTACAGTGCTGCACATCCCTGAATCGATATTTGATAAAAAGGAAAAGTACCCCTAGGGGCTTTGAGTTGCAGAAACGAATGTCAAATGGAGAAGGGTTGAACTAGATTCAACCATTTGTTTGTCTTGATGACTATCACTGTTGAGACAGAAATAAGGGGAAATCCAATATTTTAAGAGTTGTCACCAGAGCAAGGAGTGAGGGTAAGTTTTTTGGTGATTGTCTAAGACAGTAGTTCCCCAAACTTTTGTTATATTTAGCCTTGTCTCCTATTGGGTCTCCTGGACATTAAAAGAAGACAAATTTCAATGGGGCCCAGAAGATGGGGGGAAAAAAACATATTATGCCTCGTACACACAATCGATTTTCCTGGCAGGAAAACTGCCAGGACATCTTTTGGCTGGGAAAACTGGCTATGTGTATGCTCCATGGCAGTTTTCTCGACAGGAAAACCGCCGGGAACCCCGGCAGGAAAAATGAGAGCATGTCTTCTATTTTCCTTCTCGGCGGTATTTTTCTCGGCCGTTTTCCTATGGGAAAAGCCTGCAGTGGAGCATACAGACGGCCGGGATTCCCAGCCAAAGCTCTCATATGGCAGTTTTTCTGCCAGGAAAACCGGCCGCGTGTAGGGTAGAGCTGCCAGGCAGGTTCTCGGCTTTCCCCCTGGGGGAAAAGTCAGCCGGGAAAACCGATCGCATGTATGAGGTATCAGAGATTTAAACCTTTCCCCACTCTATTCAAAACAAAAAGAACGTTTTGTCTATGCATACTTGTTAATTTAAGTGGGTGCATAGTGAAGCAAGCATTTCCTTGAGTTGCTGTTTCTATTCAGTTCCTGTATTTTTCCTAATCCAATTTCTTAGCCAAATGGCTCATTATGGATATGGTATAGGAAAACTCAAGCAAAAAGTAAATCAAGGCAAGCTTTACATTTTCTTCAGACTGTTCAGTTTTCATGATGTCAATCTTTAGAATCCTGGTACTAAAAGAAGACATGAGACAAAAGGAACACATGAAAGTGTACAGGTTTATCCATCCTTCTTAGGTTACTGGGTGTAAAAGAATTGTGGGCTGCTGCATGCCGTCACAATAAATATGACAAGTGGTTGTCAAAAAGGATTACGTTTATATACACTGTATGCTGGCACTTCCGAGATCTTATCAGGTTATTTCTTTAGGCTGACTTTTTAAAAACAATTAGGGCCATTGTGTACCCCCATGAATGTGCATGACTTTCCTGCTTGAACGCTTGCTGAGAGCAGTGGTGTGAATTAAAGTGTGTGTATAGTCAAAACGTTTCTTTTTATTTGTAAAACCTCTGGGAAGAACTATAAACTATTTAGGTTTTATTGCTGCCTTTGTCCCCCACTAGGTTAATTCACCATCTTTATTTGGTGACAAATGGGCCAAAGTGTGATGGGAAATTATCATCTGGACTAAAGGCATGGGTAAGTCTTCTAATAAGGACACCCGTTCCAGTGACAACTGTCTGAGAGTTGAACTCCCCTCAATTTGTAGAGGTTTCCCCCTACTTCCTGTTGCCTCCCTGGAACAGGAATTAAATAGTGGGTTGGAAGCTGCTGGCTTACTTGGAAGCTTGGCAGAGAGTGTTTGCAGACATCTGGGTCTTCTCCACAGTCTCTCTCAGGTACAGGTTGGGGTTTCAGCATTGAACTTCATTTTTCTCAGCACGTTGTTGTGTTTTACGTCACCGCGTTCTGACATGATCTTTTTTTTTAACTGATGGTGTGTAGGTACCACTGACCATCAGTCATCTTCGTCGGATATCTGATGAAAAAATCCATCAGACCATTTTCATCGGATGAAGCGATCGTGTGTACAGGGCATCAGTGTAACCCTTGTCAGATTTTTTTTTTCCATCATATTTGCCATCTGTGTCTCCATTTTAAGATGTCCCCTCTACTACTTTTTTGGGGACAACCCTAAATATTTAACTTTCAATGATGATGGTAAACAGGACCAATGGAGAGGGTAAATTTCTCTAATGGGGGCACAGACAACAATAAAAACCCAACAGATGGTCAAGTCTATCTCCACCCTACCTGAAATGATAACATTTTTTTTCCTTTAATTATACTTTAAGTTAATCAGCCACATTTATTTCCATATTTTAATATTTAGGTTTCTATGCATTACTGTTGAATATAACGTATCTAAAAATCCAGAGACTGCTCACAATTGGCTATTATATTTTTACATTCTTTAATTACCGCATGCCTGGATGACTACTTAATTACTGCATGCATTTAATTACTGTATTTATTTCCTTCTGTAAATTGAGTTTAACACCTTTTCATGCGGCAAATACCACAAAATGGTAGAACCTGGCTACACACCAGCAGCACAGGAGAGCTGGGGAGCTGTGTGCGTCAGCAGTTTCTGGAAGGGAGAGACCTCTCCAGGATTTTTCTGCTGGCTGCAGGAGTTTTAGGGTCCGGTTTGCACTGACAGCCACAGGAAAGTTAAGCTACTTAAGGCAGTCTGTTTATGAAGGGCTGACAGCTTTATGGCAAGCATTAACAGATTGAATGTTTATTGGGGCAAATGTTTGTACGGAGGATTAGCCTAGAAACCTGGGCTCCGGCCTTTAGACATTTGCAAATACTCTCAGGGATCAGATGGTGTTAAATTTTCCTTTCTTAGTTTCCATCAGTATGCCCTTTACGTGCCACTAGTGTTTTCTCTTCAGGACTGTTCTGTGTGCAGTGTCATTCAGACATTAATAATGGTTACAATAATACACTTTATTTCATATTTCTGTTAGACAGTTTATAATCTGGCAGTCCACTTGTCATGCATTTTCCCACAAGCCATATCCTCAGTCCCAAACAAGGCCAATCTCACCATAAAGCTTGTGTCAGGTTGTACCCTCCTAGAGGCCACTTTCCCATCTGGCCATTTTTTGTCCTGATATGTTACAAAGTAAAGATATGGTGAGTGTGCAGGTTGTTCATCTCTTATTTGAGTCCAACAAAACGGCAAATAAAGAGGTTGTAACCCTAAAAAAAAAATCCTGTTCCCTTATAGCAGATTAAGCAGCACAGTGCTTGTGCTATCTAAACTGTCCCTTTCTACACTGTAAAAAACCTGGTTGATCCTGCCTGTTCTTGTGTCCCTCTATGTAAACTGACCATGGTAATCATGGCTGCTGATCCATGATACCGTTGTCAGTTTACGTGCCTTTGTCATACCGCTGCTCGCCTCTCTCCTCACTCTCCCCATCCCTCCCTGCCTCTCAGCTCCTGTGTGTGAGCATTCTCTTCCCCGCCCCGCCCCGCCCCTCCCCTCCTGCTGCTATAAGTAGCTGGCAGTAAAGTCAAAGAAAGATTACTGCCAGCACCTCTATACTACCAAGCTATACTAAATAGTGTAAATGTTTGTATAAACCTATGTCTCTAAATACCTTATTTCAGATTGTTTCTGTTCATTCACGTGACCTTCAGCCACTCTCCTCCACTCTCTAAGGGCTACAGCATGGGGGGCTAAGTGGACAGCACATTGGCTACGTGACCTCCCAGCTGATGTTAAAGGGGGATCTTGGCCCCTCCCACTGTAGTCATTAGATCGGGGGAGGAGAGCAGCCACCAAACAGAAACGATCTGACGTAAGGTAATTGGAGGTATAATTTTATACAAACATTTAGATTGTGTAGTATGGATTGGTAAAACAGAGGGGCTGGCAGTAATCTTTCTTTGACTTTACAAGCACTTTAATTTATGTGCTCACAAAGCATGCTGATAGGAGGAGAGAGTAGGGTGACAGAGAGATGCATGACATAAATCAGAAGTTGAGGACTGCAATCCTTTCAGTGTGTTTAACATTGGTAACATTTGGGTGATCATAGTGACTGAAGTGGAAGGCGTTGTGCAAACCACTGTGAAATGATGACAAAAACAAGGGGATTGAGCGCACTCTTAACGTGTACTGATATACTAATTAGTGAGCATAGGTCACAAGGAAGTGGTCAGAAAGGGATTAATGGAGATACATTAGTCCATTGTTAATGTCCATTAAAACAGAATATAAATATATATGACTTCCGCAAAGTGGCTGCCTGCTGTCAGATGAAGTAATCTGGAGAACAACAAAGAAAATAAAAAAGCGGCGCCATCTAAGCGTAGCAGGTAACTAATTTATTCAAATTAAAAAACATATAAAAGTAATGTACTCACAAACAGAGCTACATAACAGGCTTCATCTAATGTGTGTTCATCCGATGTGATCCCGGGGAAGACTGTAACCGCTCGGTGTCCTGGGGACTGGATCAGCTCTGCTCCTTGCCTCTGATGGCAGAGACAGTGGGGGCCGAACGCTCTCAGAACAATAGAGAAGGGGAGCATGTTTCCCGAGTGTGCAGCATGGATGACGTCACTTCCAGGTCAGAGATATGCGGGAGGATGCGCACGTTCGAGACATGCGTGTCTCTTCTTCATGCTCTAAAGGGGCCATCTTGCAAGTGGGAATTATAAGCACAAGTCAACCGGCCAGATGCCATCCTATTGGTTAACCTTGTTACTATAGAAACCAATGTCATCCATCATACAAATGCAAATGGAAAAAAATAAAATCTATTAGCAGCCATGGAAACTATGTTGTAAAATATTTTAAGATCAAAATTCTTAGGACTATATTAAAAACGGGAGGAGGGGTGGTGGGCTAAAAATGAACAATTTATGAGAGAAAGCACAGTGCGCGCACACAGACATGACTTGTGCGCACGCATATGCCTATGGACACCACAAGGATATCAATATATTCCCACAAGTGGTACAAATCTTGGTTAATATACCAAGAGCATACAAAATATACATACACACATGTATGTGTACCAGCATACCATCTAAAAGATTCCGAAAGAACCTCTCTTCCAAAACCTCTGGGTGTATATAAAACAGGAATTGAAGAGAGATTAAAAATGGGCGGAACGTTTTATCAAAAATCAGAAGAGATAGGGGGATGCAAGGAAAACTGAATATGAATAAGTGTGTGAGGAAAGGGTATACATATATGTCAAGAGAGTATAAATCTATAATTTAAAATTTGAAATTAGTCACCTATAGAATGGGATATTTTTTATCAGGAATATTTTTATCGTTATGGATACAGAAATGAAATTATAATAACATTTTTATTTCGATGCCTTCATTCAAGCCTCCAGGCGAGAGGCTATCCAGGATGTAAATCCAATAATTTTCCCTTTTACATAGCCTCTTGTAGCGTTCTGCTTGGGGAAAATGTTTGGAAATGGCCTCTATAACCCATACTCGGAGCCGTTCAGGGGACTGTTGTTGAAATTCTTTGAAATGATGATCCACACTATACTTGTCCAGCCCCTTTTCCACAGAATTCCGGTGTTCACCAAACCTTTTACGAAGGGTGCGTATGGTACGACCCACGTAAAACAGCCCGCAAGGGCAGGTGAGACAGCACACTACATACTCTGGTGAGCACGTGAAAAATTCAGGTATGGTGTACTGTTTGCCCTTGCACATGATGTTTTTTTGTTTATGAGTGACATATTTGCAAGAAAGGCAACGTGCCTTCCTACATTGGTACATTCCCTTAATGTTAAGGAATGTCAGGGAAGCACTGGCTCGAGGCCCTGTAGCTTTGGTTTTACTGGGTGATATTTGGGCTTTGATGTTTCTAGCTCGTCGATAGCTATACTAATGGATGATCAGAAATCACAGATTTTAAGTGTGGATCCTCCATTAGTATGGGCCAATGTTTAGATAGAATCCTCTCCATTGCTCCATTTTTCTGAACTGGCTATGAAACTGGGTGACAAAGCGGACTGATTGTGTGTTATCATCAGATTTCTTAGCTTTGTGGTTTCTTACATCAGTGTTAAGATATTGTTGGAAGGCCTCCTCCACTAGTTCATCAGGATAATCTTTGTCTGAAAATTTATTTTTGAGTTTTTGCCCATGTGTGATATAATCCTGTGAACGGGTGCAATTATGTTTTAAACGACAAAACTGACTTTTAGGGATGTTATTGACCCAACGGGGATGATGACAGCTATCGTAATGTAAATAAGAGTTCCCAGCAGTAGGCTTGGTGTAATTTTGAGAATAGATGGTGTTATCATCATGGGACAATTCCAGATCCAAGAACACCAATGATTTCTCGTCTGTGACGGCAGTGACGGAAAGGCCCATATTATTGGAACTGCAGTGCTGCAAGAATGATGGGATTAAACTATCTGGTCCATCCCAGATAATGACTATATCGTCGATATAGCGACCATAAAAAATTAGATGTGCAGCAAAGGGATTGTTTTGCCAGATATTGAATTGTTCCCAATAACCCATTGTAAGGTTGGCATAACTCGGGGCAAAGTTTGCCCCCATGGCTGTTCCTTGGATTTGAATGTAAAATTCCCCATCTGTTTCAAAGTAATTTCAAGTTAAACAGAAATTCAAAAGATCCAAAAGGAAATGTACTTGTCGAGAGTTAAACATAGGGTCTTCATTAAGATAATGCTGTGTAGCCAAAATACCCACATCATGCGATATTTATGTATAAAGAGATACAACATCAAGCGAAAGCCACCAATAGGTGACTTCCCATCGATATTGCTTCAACATATCCAATAGTTGAATACGGTCTTTTATGTAGGAGGGGAGGTTAGTAACTAGTGGTTGAAGAAAATGATCGATATAAATTGAAAAATAACTTGTGACACTTTCCATAGCTGCCACTATCGGCCTACCAGGCGGGATATCAGAATTTTTGTGGATTTTAGGGAGGTGGTAAAAATATGGCCTCTTATAAAAATCATGTACTAGGAAAGCAACCTCTGTTTTCATAACTAGGCCCTCAGCTTTGGCCTTGTCTATAAAATCATGAGCTTCCTGGGAGAAGATTGGAAGAGGATCCTTACTTAATTTTTAATAGGTAGTACTGTCACATAAGAGCCGTAAGCTTTCCTTCTTATAGTCGGCAAGATTTTGTACAACTATACCTCCCCCTTTATCTGCTGATCTTATAACTAACTCTCTATTCTCTGTAAGTTTTTTGAGGGCAATGGAGTCAGCTGTCGACAAGTTGGAGGAAGATTTATATAAGGAAGACTGCTGGCACATCCGTTGGATCTCCGTATAAACGACTTGATAAAAACTTTGTACAAATGGCCCCTTAGAAAAAGTGGGATAAAAAATTGGGCCGAAATTTTGTCTGCTGGATGGGTGGTGATGTGTGTAAGTGCTGGGTAAGTAGTTCCACGTAGTCATCTGAATCCTCGGTATACAATAACTCGAGATGATCTAATGCCATATTTTCAGGGGCACTACAAGCGTGGAAATTGTCAGTTGGTATTTGTTGCGTCCATGGAATCATCGACTGAGATATGATCAGCATCAGAGCCGTGGTTAGAGGCTTTGAGATGTTGTTGTAAGGGTATCACTATTAGTTAGCGATCTGGGACTTTATGTAGTGGAGGTCTGGTGGAAATGGAAGGCCGTCCAAGTGTTTCTAACAGGACGTGGATGTTTAGAGAGAAATCCAATGGTGGGTTTTGGGGTACATTCCATGAGAGGTATGAGGCTCAATGGCCTCACATCACTGAGTGCCATCTCATTAGGGCTGGATATAGCTTTGGGTGACGTAGATTTTTTCCAACAGAAGACTCTGTTGGTGTTATAGTCGTCGAAATCTCTTCGTATTTTTTTGTAGCTTATTACCAAGAAGAGAATCTTCCTGAAATTTGGTATTTCATTTTAGTTTTCGAAACCATGAAGTGGGTGGTGACATGGTAATAGTTTGTAATGATCGTATAAGGTCAGATATTTTGGATCGGAAAAAAACGTGTATTGGTGGTCCCTCTGTTTAGAGACTATTTTTATCCACTTCTGTGTGCAAAATTCAGAAATACTGGCCCATTCCTGGGCTAAATCTGCGCTTAAAAAAGAAGCAGGTTTTCGTATTTCTAAGACCTCTGGGGGAGATCTTATACTTGGAGTACTGATCTAAGAAGAATTTATCCCACCATTGTTGGTTGGCTGCAATAATATTATCTTCTATGTTGCGGAAGTTCGCACATATGAATTTGTAAGTGGATCTTGGATGTTTGAGTTTTTCCTTGCATCCCCCTATATCTTCTGTTTTTTGTTAAAACGTTCCGCCCATTTTTTAATCTCTTTTCAATTCCTGTTTTATTTACACCCAGAGGTTTTGGAAGAGAGGCTCTTTCGGAATCGTTTAGATAGTATGCTGGTACACATACACGTGTATATGTATATTTTGTATGCTATTCGTATATTAACCAAGATCTGTACCACTTGTGGGAATATATAGATATCCTTGTGGTGTCCGTAGGCATATGCGTGTGCACAAGTCATGTCTGTGTGCGCGCACTGTGCTTTCTCTCATAAATTGTTCATTTTTAGCCCACCACCCCTCCTCCCCTTTTTAATATAGTCCTAAGAATTTTGATCTTAAAATATTTTACAACATAGTTTCCATGGCTGCTAATAGATTTTATTTGTTTTCATTTGCACTTGTATCATGGAAGACATTAGTTTCTATAGTAACAAGGTTAACCTATAGGATGGCGTCTGGTCTGACTTGTGCTTATAATTCCCACTTGCAAGATGGCACCTTTAGAGCCTGAAGAAGAGACACGCATGCTCGCATCCTCCCGCATATCCCTAAACCGGAAGTGACGTCATCCAGGCTGCACACTCGGGAAACACTCTCCCCTTCTCTATTGTTCCGAGAGCATTCGGCTCCCACCGTTGCTGCCATCAGAGGCAAGGAGCAGAGCTGTTCCAGTCCCCAGGACACCGAGCGGTTCCAGTCTTCCCCAGGATCACAGCGGATGAACACACATTAGATGAAGCCTGTTATGTTGCTCCGTTTGTGAGTATATTACTTTTATATGTTTTTATATGTTTTTATTTGAATAAATTACTTACCTGCTACGCTTAGATGGCGCCGCTTTTTTCTTTTCTCTACAGTGAAATGATGAGACAACCCCAGCACTGAGTTGCAAGCATATATACTCCTTTATTAGTTGTTACATCAGTCAAGTAAGCCAGCATTTCAGGACTAAGCAGGGTCTCTTCCTCAGGGCAAGATAATACTGCAGTGCTTCATTGCATTGCAAGTTGTTCACTAAGGCTGGGTTCACACTGGAACAACACGACAGTCGTACCACTGTGGATCTGACTTTGCCCTCCGACTTCATGTCCGACATGCTGATGGGGACAAGGACCTCTTCCTGACAACCCTGGGCGGTGGTTGTCAGGGTCTTATTGAAATCGTGAAGCCCCCTTTAACGAGGCCCTTCGTACTCTATGTGAATGAGTATAGGGTACATTGTACCCATAACCATTCACCCAAAAAAAGTGTTCAAAATAAATAAAACCAGCACACAGGTTTTTGACAAATCCCTTTATTAAAGCAGCTTCAGCATCTCTTCTCCCTCTGATTTCTTCTCCCTCCAGTGATGTCTTCATCCTTCCGGGTTCTTCTTGCTGCGCTGATGTCTTCTTTCTCTGGTTCTTCCTCCGGTTCTTCTCGACACGCTGATGTTGTCTTCCTCTGTTTCTTTCTCCATTTCTCTGGATCTTCTTCCCTCTGTTGTCTTCTTCCTCTGCTGGTTATTCCTCCGATTTTCTCCAGATGCTAGCTCCTGCAGTTGTGCATGCTCCGCTCTCTGACGCTTTCTTTATAGACACCGGGTGTGGTTATCTGGTGACGTATTTCAGAGACCCTGCCCCCTTGTGACATCACTTCCCATTGCATGATGGGGCAGTTTCATGTCACAGGGGGTTGGGGTCTCTGGATGACCACGCCTATGTCTATAAAAGAACTGGCAGAGAGTGGAGCTCGCACAACTGTGGAAGCTAGTGTCGGGAGAAGATCGGAGGAAGACCCAGCAGAGGAAGAAGACATCAGCAAGGTGAGAGAAACCAGAGGAAGTAGATATCAGGGTGGCAAAGATAACTGGACTATGAAGACCTCACAGGAGGGAGAAGAAATCAGGGGGACTTTGTTAAAAACCTGGGCGTCGGTTTTATTTCTTTTGAACACTTTTTTGGGGTGAATGGGTAGGTGTACAATGTACCCCATACTCATTTGCATAGGGTGGGGGGATTTCGATAAGCCCCCTGCGCGCAGACCCTGACAACTATCGCCCAGGGTGGACAAGAGGCCATTGTCTCCATCACCATGGGGACAAGGTGCTTTGGGGTGGGGGGGCACAGAGAACCCCCTGCCCAAAGCACCCACCCCCATGTTAAGGGCATGTGGCCTGGTATGGTTCAGGAGGGGGGGGGGCGCTTGCTCATCCCCCATCTTTCCTGACCTGCCGGGCTGCGTGCTCGAATAAGGGTCTGGCATGGATTTTCATATTCTCATCGTGGTGTTTCCCCTCAAGATCCTCGGAGCACAAGTCCCATGCCAAAGTCAGATCAGTTGAGATGATGATCTGACTTTGATCCAACTTCAATGATATTCAATAGGCTAAGGTAGAACCATCTTCAAAGTCGGTCCGACTTGTGTTGGACCAGTTAAGACAGCTCTCATAGGAAATCATTGATCTACAGACGTCATGTGATATGTGCTCCCAAAGTTGGAGCATACTGTATGTCATACCAGTGTGAACCCTGCCTAAAACCTAGAAGCTGATTGGTTACTATGTACAGCTACACCAGATTTTGTGTGCATCAGTTTCAGTAAATCTCCCCCACGTAACCTTGAGTACACCACACTTTCCCTTTAATTTAAGTATAAGTATCCATGCAGCCACTCGTGACGCATATTGTACACAACATATGTTCCCTTTTATTTAGGTTGGAATTCTTCTTTAACCTGTATTGTTTTTCTTCCATATAAAAGTTAGCTTTCAAGTTATTTCCTTTTAAAGGTTCAATGTGTGATTCATCTGCCTAGGAAATCACATTGTCAGTAAAGCTCTGCCCTCAGCGTCTTCTTGCCTGGCACCAGAAAGACATTAGCAGGAGGCTGCCATCTCTCCTGCCAGTTTTTCTCAACAGAAGCATTTGTTCTTTTTTGTCAAGGCAAGCAAATATTTCTAATGCAGGTAAAGCCAGGTAGCAGAAGATTTATTGTGTGTCAACATCTAAGAGGAGGGGGGAGGAAGAATTACGTAAGCAAATATGGGCAGTGGGTGCGGACAGATCGCTTATACTGACAGGAGGATAAAGTTGGCTAGGAGGTGAATGTAAGGCCGGGACTTTGTTATACTGGGATCTGATCCTGCTACTGATGTCCCAGAAGAGATCATGTCCAAGACATTATTCAATGGGAACTGTGTATGGCTAATTTCAATACCAGGCTTCATTAGTAAAGCAACACAAAGGCATTAATAATGGCCATATATAATATACAGTAATAATGGGTATATACATTATATTAGTATACAATCATAATAGGTATGCACCTAACCAGAAATCACCTTCTTAGTGCACAGTGCACATTTTATTTACTCTTTGTAAAGTTTCATTTTGAAGCTAAATAGACTTCACTAATGCTTGAACTGAACTGTAAAAACTGATTTCAGATCTGTTGTTGCACTTGTCTAATGTGTTAAAAAATAACTGGTATAGAGGAAGGCAAACAAACTTAAAGGGTCCATGCACACTGGCTGAAAAAAAACACAAGTGCTTTTGTCATAAAATAATGCAAATTTTGAGCATTTGTAATGCTAGCATTTAGGCGTGTTTAGCTTTTTTTCTGCATGCAAATCAGGAGGGCTTTTTTGTCTCCTCTAAAATGAAGAGCTTAAAAAAAAAAACTCTAAACATCTTAATGTGTGTGGACACATATGATAACATTAGGTTTTAGGCTCCAATTACACCAATGCACCAGGACATTATTTTTAACATGGGTTCCTATGGAACATGTTCACATCACTGCATTTGTGTACCTTTGCATTTTTGGAAAGGGTCAGGGATTTTTTCAAATGCCTTTTTTGGTTCAATAGACTTAAATGGCTTTTTCAATCAAGGGGTGTCGAGAAGGGTGACTATGCACTTAGCAAATTTCAGCAGGCTCATCAGAAATACGTAAAAATTCACTATGTGTATGGCTAGTGTTAATCTGCTTCACCAGAAAATATAGGGGAGCCGTATGGTACCATGTATTAGCACATATACTGTATATCCCACGGGAGACTTTTAAAGAGTATGGAGTTTGGAGTTTTTGCAGATTTGTACTTATCTAGGTGGATGCAGCATCAATGTGTTGTGTTTCCTGTCAGTCTTTTTCTCGTCGCGAAAAACGGTCGTGTGTATGCTTTTCAGAGGGGAAAAAAATGTGCATGCTCAGAATCAAGTATGCGCCGGGAGCGCTAGTTCTGGTAAAACTAGCGTTCAGAATGGAGATAGCACATTTGTCACACTGTAAATTATTGCCTCGTTTAATGCAGCACATTTTTTTCTTCTGTATAATGCTACAATAATCAATTTCTTTTGCTGCTAATATTCACGCACTGAAAAACAAATACGAACCCACAAGCACAAACTGAACACCAGAAAACAATCTTTAAAGCACGAAGACTGAAAAGCGCGAATCGTCTCTCACCAAACTTTTACTAACATGAGGATCAGCAAAAGCAGCCCAAAGGGTGGCGTCATTTGAAAGGAACTTCCCCTTTATAGTCCCGTTGTATGTTTTGTACATCACCGCGCTTTGGTCTGATGTTTTTTGCATGAACGTGTGTATGCAAGTCGGGCTGGAGGAATCACGTCAGGAAAAATTTCGTTTTTTTGAAGGCCAGGAAAAATGATGGTGTGTACGCGGCATAAGGCCCCTAGAAAACTTATAAGACACATTTTTATCACGTTTATTACTAATTGAAGAATGATTAACCACAGAGTTGGCCTTACAAAATCAAAAGAACTCTGTAAAATGTTTGACTGCAAAAAGTAACACAAAACACCCAATCTAACTGATAACAAATTGCCGAAAAGTCATTTGAGTTTTTGCCATTAACACATTATTATTTTCACTGCCTGTTAAATAAGCCTGGGAGAGAGTTAGTCACAGAGTGTTAAAAATTCTAAAAAGAGAACGAGGAGATGGTGTGATATGGCCTCACACAGCTGTGAGGGTAAGAGCCCATCTATTTCCATGTTGCCCGGCCCTGATGACAGATAAATGATGAGGGCTGACAATGCTGAAAAAGAGAAGGGTCCTCTTCCCAGGTGTGCTGTTTGTTCTGTAATGCTCTGATGCCCGTCTTTTCTCAGGTCCCACATCTAATGGATCTCTGCCATTTTGTCGCTGCTGCTGTTTGTATTAGTTCAGGTTACTGCTACTTTATTCTTGTAGGCCCGCATCCTGCGTTCTCTCCCTGTGTTCGGTAGGGGGAGGGGGGGACAGGGATGCTTTTAAGAAAATAAAGGAGAATAATATATTTTAGTTGTCAAGGCCAAATAGAATACAAGTGTGTCTGGAAAGGTGAGGCTTACTGAGATATTTCTCTGGCAGAACGCAAGATGTTCATCTGGCAGGTTTAGTGATAAATTAAAGGGAAAAGCACGCTTGTAATTTGTTCATACTGGTAACTGTGCCTTCTCCCAATGATCGCTCATACATTTATCAACATTATTGATGTATTGTTTACTTTAAGAGCAATAGTTCACATAGTATGTTCTACTCACAATTGTTGCACAATGTGGAAGAGCCATTGCATACACACAGGTGCAGCCACAATTTAAAGTGGATCTAAACCCAAACTGGATGCCGTGCAATTAGCTAAGTCATAGTGAATTTTATTAATACAACTTTTTTCTACTTTTTACTCCATGGCTTTGACTTTCTACAGCTTGTTTTGCAACCATTTATCCAATGGCCTGACCGCTTGTAGTCTCCATAGTGACCATTCTGGAACACAGTTGTAGGACTCGTAAAGAGCGTTGCCACCCCATTAACAAAAATACACTTTTGCCGTTGCAGAAACATTATCAACCTGCCTTCACACAAGCCTTTGGGTTTTGCTTTTAAGTTAAAGAGAACATTTTGGCAACAAATTACGTCAGTAGACAAATTTAGCAGGCTTTTTCAGTGACAATTGTTTCTTGTGCTGATATCATAAGGACTGTGGGGATTTAAAAGAAAACCAAAACAATTTTTAACTAGAGATGGGCTTTAAATGATTGGTTGAGATTAGAGGGGCACTAAATGGAAATTTTGGTGCCAAGACCGAAAATGCAGGAGGCACATGGCAAAAAAACTAAACTGACAGTTTTTAAAAAATGTATATATTTTTTATATATAATTGTATTATATTTGACTTTTTAATAAATATCATGAATTTAAATGAATAGGAATTTGTCAGCCATTAAAGTTCAAGAAAAATGTATCCCTTTAAATTCTATGTATGTCTTCACACTGGTCCATTGCACTTGCTGCATTTTTGGCCAGTTAAAAAAACTGCACGAAACACCACCCCCCCCCCCCCCATTGAAACACATTGAAAACAGATCAATGAAGCACCTGTGTTATCTGTGCAAAACAAACCATAAGCACAGTAAAATCATGGTAAAATTGCAGCAAAATCACATGCGTTTTTCAGTGCCATTATCGGCACCTTTTACTCTTATCGGCAAAATGCTGAGAACACCTTTTTCGGCAGATATGTTTCGGCAGTCGAAATTTCGCTGCATCTCTAGTTGAGATAACCAAATAAAAATTAGTAAAGTTGGTCCGAAAAGAGGCTAAATTTGCACTGTTACATTGCCCTATCCTGGGTTTATTCGCTTGTGAACAAAAATTGGCAACACGTCTGTTTATAGAGGCTAAAAGAACGATCACTCAGGCACGGAAAAACCCATAGCCCCTTTTCGGGAAGTGAAAAACCCTTTGACGGCCATGATGGTCATTGAACAAATGTCTAGTATTCTTAAAGACACACATGTTAAGTTGCAAGTCTGGGAGCCATGGTTGACATATACCTTCCCTGAACTCCCTCTGATTAGTGTGGGTCGGTGCTGACTGGTATCCTAGATGATCCCGGGTCTCCTTCTCCTTTCTTCTTTTTACCCTATCTCTACTTTTCTCCTTTTGAATTTTCTCACTGTTTTCTTCTCTCTCTTTCTAGGGCCCTTAGCTCTCCTTATTTATCAATGGATGCCCAGGACTATTTCAATGCTGAGCTATTACATATCTGTCCTGGTTACTCATGCACTCTGTGGGGTTAACACCAAATATACGTATGTTGCACTCAGGTTTTCTGTGATCGTAGATAGGAGGTTTCCCTTCTCTGTTTATGTTGTATTTTTCATGCGCCAGTCCTAGCCCCTGTGTGGGCAGCCTAGGTGCCTCTGACATTATTATATGTTTCAATGCTATATCTGCAATAAAAATTGTAGAATCAGAAACATTGAAATAGTTGTAACTTATCTTTTATCTGTTAACAGGTTGCTTGGCTTCTATAAAGGAATCCTTCCTCCCATCCTGGCAGAAACTCCAAAACGGGCAGTAAAGGTAAGTAACTACTGACAATATTTTGTAAGGATTTGTATATTTTTTTTAAATATGTAGTGGCTGCTATGAGCAGGAAAAATGTAATTTGAAAAATAGTGGGAGATATTCTATAAACAAGGCTGTCTCATCTACAGCAACCAATCCGATGTACATTTTTATCAATTACATTTTTCGTAAAAATTACCTTATCCACAGGGCAGAGGCTCTCATTTCCAAAAAAAGGACACCTACTGATTCTGCACCTTTTCTGAGAAACACCTCTGGGACACCTCCCTTTCCTTTCCTTTCTCTATCTGTTCTTTGCTTTTCTGTTTTTTGCTTCCCCTCTCTTCTCAAAGATATTACTTTTAACACTTCTCCCTACTTATGTACTACTTATGTAATAATGTAATAAATTATACAGTAATAGATCCATAGTATCTACATTAGGCGTGGTTAAACCCAAGGACTTTAATCCCTATTATTTCACCCAGAATGGGTAAAGATATTGGGCCAGATTCACAGAGCGATTACGCCGGCGTAACAGGAGATGCGCAGCATAAGTCTAAATTTGCGCATGCATTTCGATACGCCGCATCCCCAAAACGAGATACGCAAGAAATCTACTTGTTTTTGTCTAGCGTAATTTCGTTAGACAGGCGCATCCGTCCGCGCAAAACTGCGCTAGGCACACCATTGATTTGCTATTCAAATATGCTAATGAGGGAGTTACGGGGATCCACAAAGGAACGTTGGTGCAGCGCAGGCTTCGCGCTGTGCGCAACAGCTGCACGGCCTGTCTAAAATTAGACCATATAAAAGGTGGTCTAAAATTAGACAATTCGTCTACATGTCAGAGAAAGCAACACCGTTAGTGAGGAGCAGAGCAGTCACACGTGTTGCCCAACAATCTGTATGCCAACATGGCAGGGACATCCTCGCTCATAGCTATACTACTGACTTTAGACGAGCAAAGAAGGAGGAGGGCACAGAGGAGGGCACGAGAGAGGATATACCACACCCGCATAGACCTCTTTGGCATGAGTGATTCTGAGGTGTATCGCATCTTCAGATTCACCCCTCATGCCATCCTGGAATTAACCATAACCTTGCAGGAGGACATCACCAGCCCAACACACCGCTCACATGCAGTGCAGCCACTGGTCAAGGTCATGGCAACACTCCATTTCCTTGCCAGTGGCTCTTTTCAGCGTACAAGTGGAGTGGTGGCTGGGATGTCACAATCCTCTGTGAGCAGATGTGTGCACCAGGTTGTCCCTGCAATCCTCAAATGCATCGCCAACCAAATCATCAAACCCACCACTGAGGACCTGCGGCTGAAGGCAATGACAGATTTCTACAGAATTGCCAGATTCCCATGCACCGTGGGGGCCACGGCGGTCCAATAATGCGCAGATGTACGTGAATCTGGCCCATTGCTTTTAACACTTATGTCTACTTATGTAATAATATAATACATTACACAGTAAGAGATCCATAGTATCTACATTAGGCTTGGTTAAACCCAGAGACTTTTGTCCCTATTATTTCACCCAGAATGGATTTAATTTATATAAAGTCATTACTATTTATGTGCTGCTTAATTGAGGTAAAAACCTTTCTGTATAATCAATGTTGCATTTAACTGTTCAAAAATTTGTATTTCATGTTGAATTTAAACAAAGCGCTTAAAAAAAAAAAAAATAAAAAAAAAAAAGATAATTGAACTTCGGTTGCCATGGACAACATCTGCACTTTTCATTTCTCCTAGGCTTGTCAGAAAACCCTTTCCATGTATATTTTTTTTTCCACGCTGATTGTGTGGTTAGTAGATTTTTGTTTCCATGTTTGTTCTTTATCTTGGGATATGAAAATTTAACCCACATGGATTATGTAAACCAAAAGGCTTACTGTACACAGCCAGTGAAAGGTAAATGGATTAAGTTTTTTTTTTTTTCTTTTTTTAAGGGTTAAACACTAGCAGTTGTCAGCTAACAGGGGAATTGACCTCTGACCGAATCATCAGAGACGTTTGTTAAATAAAAAGGAAACTAGAAATTCGTCTCCTGTTCTGTAAAACAAATTCTCTATTTACATGTCATGCAAAGCTTTGCTTTACCTGTGCTATTTACATAACGTTGAAATTACCATGGGAAGCAAATCAGAACTTTTGGCAGCTTTGCAATGAGCACAAGAAGAACAGGAAAATTGACTGCAACCTTCAACTCTTTGTTTGTAATGGAGAATAAATTCCATTAACCACGTATCTCCAAAAATGTCATGCCCAACTACACAATTTGCTTTGTGTTACCAGCAGACTAGAACAGGTCACTTCCTGTCACCTTTCTATATTTAAAAAATAACCTTACTGCTGCCGCCTAGATTTGTTTAATGTTGACTAGCACAGAGGTGGTAGTGTTTGCAACCTCTTGAGATGGGCCATTGGGAATAACAATGGTCACATTTTTGGGCAAACTGTCCGACCAAACAATGGTGGGCCTTGTACGTGGAAAAACATCTTCCTAAAGACCTGTGCACACTGGTCTTTATGTGCGTTGGAACTGATCCTCTCCCTATCAGGCTAGGGTTACGAAAGCAACTTAGAAACGGCTCACCTGCAGGTCAAACGCACCTATTAACCTGCTGCGATTTCAGAAGTGTCTGATACTGATATCAGATTCAAGCTGAAGCAAACAAAAAGCCCTTAAGACTGAAGAAACCTTGGTGAGCAGAAGTGTAAGATCCAGAAAGCTTTAGAAGGCTAATGCCTCGTACACACGATTGGACTGTAGATTTTTTCTGACGGAATGTTGGCTCAAACTTGTGTTGCATACACACGGTCACACAAATCTTGTCGGAAATTTCAACCATCAAGAACGTGGTGACGCACAAGAACGCGGTGACGTACAAGAACACAACACGGTGACATACAAGATGTACAATGAGCCGAGATCAATGAAGTTCATAAGGCAGTTTGACTCTTCTGCTTGATTCTGAGCATGCGTGTTTTTTTGCCCATCGGAATTGCATACAGACAAGTGGACCTTCCGATAGAATTTTTTTCCGTCGGAAAAATAGAGAACATGCTCTTATTTTTTTGTTGGCGGAAATTCCGACAGCAAAAGTCAAATGGAGCATACACACGGTTGGAGTTTCCGACCAAAAGCTCACATTGGACGTTTCTTGTCGGAATTTACGATGGTAAGTACGCTGCATAAGGCTTCTTCAATTGTGTTTTGTGGGATATCTGGTGAAAACATATTTTTTAATCATTCATAAGGGATACAGGATCAGAAGCAATTCTGAGACAACTGGGCTATACTGCTGACTATCGGAGAATTAGCAAACAAAAAAAAAGCCATTGGTCATTCAGGTATAACCCCCTTTAATTCCCATCATTCTTCAGTTATTTGCTAGTGTTCTGGCGAATGGACGTGCATTATATATCTTCAGAGAATAGCAAACCCATTTCATAAATGTTTGTTTTTGTTTCAAGAACTTTTATTACTTCAATCAAGATTCTTAGCTTCAGAGCTATCAGGGCAAATATTGCAGCTTTCCAGATCAGCTTATCCTCAGCAACGTCTGGAAGGCTGTATCTGGACCCTGCCTGGATAAAGACATGGAGCCTGCCTGTAATGTGACTTTTGGGAACTGAGCTTGGCTTGTAGTGCGCTTCACACACCTAGTGTAATATATTAGTTAGTCATAGAGTGCATTATAGGTCAGAGCTATTGTCTACCCACTTGTGCAATCCTGCCCCTGAAGACTCCTTTGGGAGTATGCCTTCCTGAGGCGTTTGACTGAATTATAGAATGTTTTACTGGGTCCTGCCTTGGCACCCTTGCAACCGTGTTTGTTTGCAACAGGGTCCCCTTCAGACTGTCATGCTCTAAGGGGTTGGATTGCTTTTATCTCAGCTAACTTCTCTCGGGGGAGAGATTTTTTGCTCACAGGAAATCTGACAGAAATGCACTGCAACACTATTTAATGTGTCAGATGTGCTCTAGATAATATTACTATGCCACACTGATCTTGGACTCAAGGCTCCAAATGCCTCCCCCCCTAAAGAAACACGTTAAGGGGGAGGTAAACTGAGATCTATTCTCTGCACTGTGCATAGAGTTCCTTACTTCCTTAAAATAGCTCAGAATGGACAGAGCTGAGCTGTACAAAACCATATGTCAATATCTGCTTATGTGCAAAGCAATGTATAGTCATAAAATATGCACAAAATGCAGGTTTCAGGTGCGGAATCTATTGATGATTTAAACTCAAAATATTAAAAAATGCAACAAACCTAGGTTAACAGGATCAGTGTTAAATAGTATATTTTGTAACACAGGATATATTAAAATTTGAAAGAAAGGTTTAAAACTGGTGATTTTTTTTCAAGTCGGGGTATGCAGTAGCCCGGAGTGAATGTTTCCAATGCATCCCTAACCACAGTAATTTGCGATGCTAGTCTTCCCTTGGATCCCAATGGACTCGATCCAGATCCAGTGAATTTTATACAGGGAGAGTTGTAATTAGTATGTATTGCCCCATGTCACTTAATTGGTTAACACATATGCCTAAAATCAATGGTGTGGACATGGTTTTCGATTCTATGCTAAGGTTCTCTCTTTGCTGTGCCCATGTAATAGACTCCACATGTGCAAGTTGTACAGGACTCCAGGGGCAGGTCTTGGATGGGAGATATGTGTCCACATTTCTTGGGTTGTGGTCCCTTTAATGAGGATGACAAGAAACAGTTTGAAGCACTCAGATTCCCACCCGTGCAGGGGATCTGGGGTGATTCGGCAGAATCAGAAAACTGATGTACATTTATCTCAAGATTGTTAAGTCCTGGAATGGGTTTTGGAATTCATAGACTCAGAGAGATTTTGGGTGTGGAAGAGCTTCTAACGCTGATTATGGGTATTTTGGTCCTTTAAGGGTTAACCGCCTGTGAGAGAGTGCCAAAAAGGACAGGAAGCAGTCAGTAGGTGTCCATAAGGTGTGTGAAACAGGACACACTCTTGAAAGAAAGGTGAAAGCATGGTGAGATATTGTAACCATCAAACAGTATCTCAAGTAAGGGTTAATACCCAGAAGATTAAGATGAGAAGTAGCACCTAAATGATGTGGAAATCAGAGAAAGAATGGTTAGTTGTGTTTTAACAATGTGGGGAAAGAGCTGCAAGCATTAATCCTCAAGCATGAAAATAAGAAAATGGCAATATTATTAGATACTAATGCCCTGTACACATGATCAGTTTATCCGACAGGAAAACCGTGTTTTTTTCAGCAGAAAAACAGCTGAAATTTGTCTTGCATACACATGGTCACACTAATCTTGTCTGAAATTCCGAACGTCAAGAACGCGGTGATATACAACACGTACGACGAGCTGAGATCAATGAAGTTCAATAGGCAGTTTGGCTCTTCTGCTTGATTCTGAGCATGCACGTTTTTTGCGCGTCGTAATTGCATACAGATGAACGCGATTCGCGCCAGGAATTGTTCCTGTCATGAAAATTAAGATCCTGCTCGCAATCTTTTCCTTGCTGGAATTCTGACAGAAAAAGTGTGATGGAGCATACACACGGTCGAAATTCCTGACAAAAAGCTCACATCACACTTTTCTTGTCGAAAAAACTGATTGTGTGTACGAGGCATACGATTCAGAATTCTAAGTTAAAATCAGAACTTTTTAGGGAGACTCTGAAATATAAGGACTTAAATGATGTGTTACAAAGGTTGAAGAAAATACACCCAGTCTAAGAAAGAGAAGAAATATAAAAGGGACTTAACAGATTTGAATAAAAAGAAGATATATGTATGGCAGTCCAAACAGAAAGAGGCTCTAAATTTTTATTGCAGGTGGGATAATAGAAATAGTAATAGAAGTTCTCCACTACTAGAAGAGGAAACACTGAAAGATAGACATACAAGAGATAGGACGGAAGTAAGAATTAACCATTTGGTCCAAGGAATAAAACTAAAGGCTAAATGTTGCAGGTGAGATGCGATTGTACAGAGGAGGAGAATTATTTGAATCAGGTGGAAACATTTATAGATTTGTAGTTAAAGGCTATAAAAGTGCTATAAAAGTGCTGAAATATTGTAGATGGCATCATTAGGGAGGTTCACACAGCTCCTATGGAAGTTTTTGTGGACACCTAAGGAGAAGGGAACTCCTATTGATAATGAGCATCAGTAGAGGTTTATTAACTGATTTAATGCCCAATATTAGAAGATAGAGATTTTGAGGTATAGATACAGTTAGATCCTTGGAGAGTTGTTAACAGAGTGAGATCCATTTCATGGAAAGAAACAAAATGGATTTATAATATGCAAGCTTTATGCCCTGAAGGCCTGAATGTAGAACTGGATATTAACTGTTGTAATAGTGATAGTTAAAATGTATATTTTTTGGTTGCCATTGGATTTTTAATATCACCCCTTCCTGAAATATTACCCTGTGGTTTACAATATAATTTGTGGGGACATTTTTATATACATTTTTACAGTTTTTTTTTTAGTTCGATCTTTAGGAACTTTATTGATTAGAAGGGGTGTTTTTTAGTCTATTTTTACACACACACATATATATATATATATATATATATATTTCGTTTTTATTAATGTATATTTTATATACATTTTTAGTGGGTGATATTTGTATTATGCCAGGATTGTATTATTACATTGTAGAGGAATGTGAGGATTAAAGATTATTATATGAATTTATGTGCCATTTAACATTATTATATGCATTATATACAGTTCATCATAATTGGATATTGAAACAAATTAGTTTTTTTATGAATCATTTAAAGTATAGTAAGGAGGATTTAGATGGATAAATCCTGTTTAATAGTGCAAGATTGAGGGTTTATAGAGAGCTATTTTTAATGAAGGTATCTATTGATCCATGGGCTGATCCAAGCCATTCTTGCAGGAATTGGGAAATACAGATAAAATCCATGTGGGTGCAGCACTTGGCATCCCCTTGACAAAATCCACACATACTGAAACATGTAGGGCTGCAGCCGAGGTTGGAAGAGGTTCAGGGTGAGCCTTGCTGAACTTTTTGAGCTGTGTAGGAACAGAGTGGCTGGTGGTTTGTGTCTGCTCCTGTGTGTTGCCAGTTTTGAGGCTCTGTTTGAGTATCTGTGGAAGTATATTGGAATTTGAAACTGTAATTTTACTTTATATTGTGAGTATAATTTATTGGCGTATAATAAAGAGTGTGGTGACTGTGTTACACAATGTGAGTCTGTTCTATCCATGCAAGGTCTTTGTGGAGCTATGAAAGAAACAGACTGTGGAGGATTGCTGCAGTTTTAGAGGCTGTTGTATTGCCCTAATTAGAAGAAGGAGATCCAAGCCCTGTCAGCCTAATCATTAATAAGATAGGCAAATATGTTTTGTGAAGGATAGTCCAAACAATGGGTGAAGAAGGTGAAGTCACGATTATCTGAAGATTCACCAGGGGCCTCTTGGAATTGCATTCATTACATTGGAATTTCTCTTTTTTTTTTTTCAAAATTTTTAAAAATGTTTTTATCACACAAATATTGTGGATGAGACACTTGGACATTATTATATCTAGGCACATTAGTGGTGAAGCACAATTGTCAACACTGCTTATTTTGTAGCACTTTATTTTGCTATTTTGTATTATATGTTTTGCTACATTGTTTCATTTGAGGTTTAAGCATTGTGTTTGTGGGAGGTTTATATTTCTCACTTATAGACATATTGACACTTTGATTCGGATTATGAAGAACACAGCTGCTATATTCAATTTGCACGGTGGGGATGTTATTTCAAACATAGCGTTAAAGGATTCATTTATTGATTTCTGAGAGAGAGAGAGCTGTGTGCTGCTTGGTTCCTTAGACACTGCAAAGCTGTGGTCACCTTTTTTTTTGGTCCCTGGAGCAAGTGAGGACTTGAAACCCTGTTAAAGGACAAGTGTATGCTGGCAGCTGAATGTTTTCTTTGTTCCAGAGATTGATGGTCTGGTTTATTTTTCATGCAAACAGTCTTATCGTTTGAAAATAAAGTCTGGTCACTTTTACCAATACCTTTGATAACGCCCGGTGGGAGGGACGAAACATGTTAGCTGACCGCGGGTGGTGATGTTAGATCTGTCTGGTGAGACGTAAGTTGCGATTTACTTCCGGTTTCCTGTTTTTGCTTTTGATGAATTTTACCATGTGAGTACAGCTTTGGCTACAACTAAGGACCCACATAGGACTACAAATCCCAGCGATTGGAGATAATAACATGGGCGCAAATTACTCCTATTATGGGGATCCAGAGCAGCTGGTGAGTGAGCGGGCACACATAAAGCCCTGTACACACGATCGGTCCATCCGATGAGAAAGGTCCGACGGACAGTTTTCATCGGTTCACCGATGAAGCTGACTGATGGACTAATGTGCCTACACACCATCGGTTCATGAACCGATCGTGCCAGAATGCGATTACGTAAAACACAACGTTGTGATGAAAAAAACGAAGTTGAATGCTTCCAAGCATGCGTCGACTTGATTATGAGCATGCGTGAATTTTTAACCGATGCTTGTGCATACTAAGGATCGGTTTTGACCTATCGGTTAGCCGTCCATCGGTTCAATTTTAAAGTAAGCCATCTGTTTTTGGACCAAAGGATAATGGACTGATGGGACCGATTGAAAACGAACTTCAGTCCGTTTTCATCGGTTTGAACCAATCGTGTGTACGCGCCTTAAGGGGAGCACAGACTGCACCTGAATTTATGTTTACAGCACTTGGCACTTTTTTGTACAATGCATGTTTAATCACAAAAATTAACCATTTCCAGACCGCACATTTACTGCTGCAGGGTGGCCCGGCTGAGTGAAACAGCGTACCTGTACGTTGTCTCTTGCTCTGGGGCACATGTGCACGCCAACAGTGAACCGCTTCAGCTGTGATTAGACCCGCCAATTGTTGACAGGAGAAGTCCTAGGCACCCTGTCAGTGGAGTAGACTAGGTCACCAGAAGAAGCTTCTGTCTCAGTCAACATACTGGAGTTCCAAGCGAATCAGTTATCCCTCCAACACTGGACCTCTCAACTGTGAAGTCAATTGATTCTGATTCAGTCAGACAATGCCACAGCAGTTCTATACATAAACCATCAGGTTAAAAGCAGAAGTTTTACAGTTTAAAAAGAAGGTGACCAAATTCTAAATTGGGCATAACTTTGCATTCCAGTCCGGTCCATCATGCACCTTCTAGGTACAGAAAATTGGCAGGTAAACTTCTTTAGTCTGGAGTCAAGAGAATGGTCTCTTCATCTGGAGGTGTTTCAGGACCTCTGTCACAGGTGGGAAGCACTGGACCTGGACCCCCTGGCTTCCAGATTCAACAAAAAATTGACTACGTTTATTTTCGGGTCCATGGGTTCTCTAGCCATAGCAGTGACTAATGACCTATGCCATACCTCTTCTGAAGCCCATTCATTGTTTGCTCCACAGGATTAAGATGGATTTCATTCAGGTGATTCTCAGTGTGCTAAATTGGTTTAGGTGTATGTGATTCTCAAACACCTGGCTAAATGCTGTGGCCTCTTCCAAGTCACCCAGTTCTTTTTTTCAAGGATCGGTTTACCACCCTGTTGCAGTTTTCTAAATAATTTTGAAAATTTCTCTGCTTTAGCCATAAAAAGTGTGTCATTCTATTTAAAAATGCTGTGATTTATTTGGGGGTTTTAACATTTGCAGGGCCATTTTCCTAGGGGTGAAACGGGCTTATATCTAAGGTGTTTCAAAAAGACTGGTCCACTAGACAATAGTAATGGATAATGTAAAGAGTTTTAAGGCTGGTTGTCTTGTATCCTCTTGGATCTGAGTAACATGATATTCAATTATGTAATATAAACAAATTATTATTAATTGATATTATATATAAACAAATATAATGATTTAAAAAAAAGTTTCCATTCCCATCGGCGAATATTAAAACCTATTTCAATTTTCATAATACCATTGTTTTCCTCCCTTCCTGTAGAGGACTCAATAATAACATATATATACTGTATATATATATATATATATATATATATATATATACATACAGTGCAGAAAATAAGTATTTGAACACCCTGCTATTTTGCAAGTTCTCCCACTTGGAAATCATGGAGGGGTCTGAAATTGTCATCGTAGGTGCATGTCCACTGTGAGAGACATAATCCAATTTATTTTTTCCAGAAATCACAATTTATGAATTTTTAACTATTTATTTGTATGATACAGCTGCAAAGAAGTATTTGAACACCTGTCTATCAGCTAGAATTCTGACCCTCAAAGACCTGTTAGTCTGCCTTTAAAATGTCCACCTCCACTCCATTTATTATCCTAAATTAGATGCACCTGTTTGAGGTCATTAGCTGCATAAAGACACCTGCCCACCCCATACAATCAGTAAGAATCCAACTACTAACATGGCCAAGACCAAAGAGCTGTCCAAAGACACTAGAGACAAAATTGTACACCTCCACAAGGCTGGAAAGGGCTACGGGGAAATTGCCAAGCAGCATGGTGAAAAAAGGTCCACTGTTGGAGCAATCATTAGAAAATGGAAGAAGCTAAACATGACTGTCAATCTCCCTCGGACTGGGGCTCCATGCAAAATCTCACCTCGTGGCGTCTCAATGATCCTAAGAAAGGTGAGAAATCAGCCCAGGACTACACGGGAGGAGCTGGTCAATGACCTGAAAAGAGCTGGGACCACCGTTTCCAAGGTTACTGTTGGTAATACACTAAGACGTCATGGTTTGAAATCATGCATGGCACAGTGGGTTCCCCTGCTTAAACCAGCACATGTCAAGGCCCGTCTTAAGTTTGCCAATGACCATTTGGATGATCCAGAGGAGTCATGGGAGAAAGTCATGTGGTCAGTTGAGACCAAAATAGAACTTTTTGGTCATAATTCCACTAACCGTGTTTGGAGGAAGAAGAATGATGAGTACCATCCCAAGAACACCATCCCTACTGTGAAGCATGGGGGTGGTAGCATCATGCTTTGGGGTGTTTTTCTGCACATGGGACAGGGCGACTGCACTGTATTAAGGAGAGGATGACCGGGGCCATGTATTGCAAGATTTTGGGCAACAACCTCCTTCCCTCAGTTAGAGCTTTGAAGATGGGTCGAGGCTGGGTCTTCCAACATGACAACGACCCGAAGCACACTGCCAGGATAACCAAGGAGTGGCTCTGTAAGAAGCATATCAAGGTTCTGGCGTGGCCTAGCCAGTCTCCAGACCTAAACCCAATAGAGAATCTTTGGAGGGAGCTCAAACTCTGTGTTTCTCAGCGACAGCCCAGAAACCTGACTGATCTAGAGAAGATCTGTGTGGAGGAGTGGGCCAAAATCCCTCCTCCAGTGTGTGCAAACCTGGTGAAAAACTACAAGAAACGTTTGACCTCTGTAATTGCAAACAAAGGCTACTGTACCAAATATTAACATTGATTTTCTCAGGTGTTCAAATACTTCTTTGCAGCTGTATCATACAAATAAATAGTTAAAAAAATCATACATTGTGATTTCTGGAATTTTTTTGATTATGTCTCTCACAGTGGACATGCACCTACGATGACAATTTCAGACCCCTCCATGATTTCCAAGTGGGAGAACTTGCAAAATAGCAGGGTGTTCAAATACTTATTTTCTGCACTGTATGTATATATATATATATATGTGTATATATATATATATATATATATATATATATATATATATATATATATATATATATATATATATATAATAAATACAGTTTTATGGAAAGATTATTATTGAAATTAATGGTCTGGCAATACATTCTCTTAAAGCGATAAGAGCTTTCCCTGTTCTTCTCAGTAATGTTCATATTTCATTCAAGTCATTACCTTATTATTGTAAAGCTTGTTTGCATTTCTCAACAGCTGTGTTTACACTGTAATAAATGTCAGGTTCTTATTTTTTTACCACAATTTTATTGAATAACTCTTTCAGAATTTAAAAGATAAATCCAGCCTTATCAAACAACTGGTTCTTAAACTGCTTTAAGCACAGGGACACAAATAGTCTTATTTAAAGTAGATCTAAACCCAGTTAATAAAATACTAGAAAATATTTGAGAGGTAAATGTAATTTCAAAAGTTTTTAATATTTTTGAATCTGCAGCTTTTATTTAAAAAAAAAATACCTGTTTCTTCTTTTTCTATTTTCTTTCTCTTCACCTTGTTCTTCTACTTCTTCTTTGCATCCTCTTCATCTTCTAACCTTTATTTTCTTGGGTTTCTCCATTCCATTTACTACATCATTCTTAAGCTAACAAGTTTTGCAAAAAGCTGCAGTATGTGAAAAGGTTACCAACCAAACAACAAATGTGAAAAATATAAACATATGCGCTAGAAACAACTAATTGTGTGATACCTTACTAAGATCAATCCAATAGTGATAATTATTCAAAACCCTGAATAGGGGATATACGTGTTGCCACAGTGGGGTGAGGCACATAAAGTATATGAATTAGAAAAAAAGTGTAAAATTCCATAAATAAATACAAAACGAATTAATCCAGATCATCAATTAGTACTCAACACTCTCCCCATCTTTGAATCAAGCCACTCAGTAACGAAAAGTTCAGAGGTCCTCACTCGGGAACTTCCGACAGATCTCGTACGGCAAACTCCTCCCCCACGTGTTGCGTCACTTGCCACGTGACTTAATCATGGGTAATATCCATAGAGCATTACAAAAGACGGGGAGAGCGTGAGTGGATCGGCGCATAGCATTGGCAGCGGTATTATCGCGTCTGGCTGTATTGCACTATTGTTTTTTCCCTTTTCTTACATGTCCCACACCTGCTGTGGTGTATTGTGAAGGGGGGCTGAAGCCTGTTTTTTGCACTAATGACCAAGGCTGTGTCGTTGAAGGTACTGAAGTGTTTTGAAGCTGAGCATAAGGCACCTGTTTCACAGAGCTGTTGTATCCAGTGACACTCTCACGCTGCTGCTAATTAACATTGTTTAACCCTATTTTACCATCTACTCTACAGGGACGGTATTCTGGAATTGAGTACTAATTGATGATCTTGATTAATTAGTTTTGTATTTATTTATGGAATTTTACACTTTTTTTCTCATTCATATACTTTATGTGCCTCACCCCACTGTGGCAACACGTATATCCCCCTATTCAGGGTTTTGAATAATTATCACTATTGGATTGATCTTAGTAAGGTATCACACAATTAGTTGTTTCTAGCGCATATGTTTATATTTCTCTGGACAGGTAAGTGTCCTTATATTAAAAGTTAGCAGCTACAGTATGTGTAGTTGCTGACTTTTAATATTTTTTTTCACCCAGGCTGGAACTCCACTTTGAAAGGATTCTCTTCTGTTATGTAGTTATTTTCTGAAGTATTGCACTACAGGTGTCCCTAGCTTTTGTGGATACTGTCTGAACTTTGATTATTGTACTATTGTAGGCATGAATGTATCCAGAGATACCTGGTGATGTTGAAAATCCTTGTTTAGGCACACCCAGTTATAGGGTGACAGCTGTCTTTCAGCTGCGCTCTTACATTGTCACCCTGTCCTGCATGCTCACGATGGAGAATACAAAGTGCTGAAACACTTTTTGCATGCACGTTCCACTACTGGTACTACCACAAAGCCAACCACAAGTAATGACGTACAGCCTACACTGCAGTGAGTGCCTGTAGACAGGAAGTGACTGAAAGATGATTGGCAGTACTATGATGGAAGTAGGATGAAATAAAGATTACAAATTTTAGTTTATGAGAATAAATTATGGCAGTGCTTTAGCAAACTAGATGCCATCCGGTTAGTTTATATCTACTTTAATGAAAATGTGCAAGTAGTTGAAGTTAGACTGCTAACACCTTGTGAGTGACTGCCTCTTGGTGCATGAATGGTCTCCCTGCTGTTTGCACCTGCAGTTAAAGCATTTAATTATGCCATAGCAAACCACCTTAGCCTGAATACTGCAGCTAACAACAGATTAATATGTCTGCATATAGGTCTTCTAACTCCAAAATTAGTTGCGACAATTACAGGAGAGAAGAAAGGTTTAAACTTTTTTTTAATTAAGTCCAGGATACCACTTTTTTTTTGTTGCTCACGAAACGTAGTAATTTCTTGCCTTGTTGCACTAGTATCTATAGTTTCCCTTACAGAAAAAGTAGTCATATTTCTTGCCTTGTTGCGCCACTGTCTATACTTTTGCTTACATAAAGGAGAGGAGGACAAGGTCCTTTTTTCCTACTGACAAGCCTGCTTTCCTCTTCAAAAAGGGTCTCAGTAGTGAACACATCAACAGCTTCCTTGGTCATTGGGGGGGGGGGGGGGGGGGTTGATCAACTGCTTAATGGATACATGGCACCCCAGATAATCTTGTGTGTATATAAAGCCTCGTACATATGGTCAGACTTCCATCCAACTTTTTCGTGGATTTTGGTCCGAAGGGCGTTGGCCGTGAACTTGGTATGGCACAACATTTTCATCCAACATTCCCCAAACCACATGTTTTTTCCACTCTTTACCGCCACCCTTTGGGCAACTTTTGCTATTGTTGTCTGATGTTTATCATTGGTTCCGAGAATGCGTGTTTGTACTTTGGATTTTAGTTGAATGGACTTGCATACACACGATTGGATAAACCGCCATAACAGACCTATTGCCCAACAATTGGTGAGCATGAACAGCCAATTTTTGTTGTCGTTAATTCAGCCAACAATTGATGGAGTATACACACGGTTGGATTATTCAACACAACACATCCATCAGACAATCATGGCAATAAAGTTGGATTGTGCGTTCAAGGCTTAAGTGTCGTTCTCTAGTAAATGACAGAAGGGTATTTTTAGCAGCTGGTAGCATCTTCTTGTGGATGTTTTTTCTGATGCTAGGAAACCATTTTTATTGGCTAGGTACATTCTACCCATTTTTATATGTGTGTGTGTGTGTGTGTGTGTGTGAGAGAGAGTGGATACAATGTACAGCCTTGAAATCGTGAATAAAAGCTTCCTAAACATTTTCAGCTGGGACAGAAGCACTTTGCCATGTTATTGTTCTCTAACATATTTAGCTCCTCCAAAGTGGCCTCATGTGGACGTTTTATTAAACAGTCACATCACAGAGCAGTCCAACAATGTTTCGGAGCCAGACTGCATGGTACTGAAAAGTTTCTGTTTTACATTGTGTTGCGATTGTTTAATAAGATTCTCGCTGTGCTGGTAATATTACTTTTGTTCTGTATCATTCCCGGTCTCCAGACACTGGCCGCTGCAGCACCCTCTTACTTTACATCCATGTCCAAGAACATGTGCATTGGGAATATTTCTTTGGACTTGGCCACATCTGGGTGCATTCTTAATTTGACAATGGTCTTCAGCCTGAGCCTGTGAAAATGGTTTTGCTCCACCATTTCACTAAACACACTGCAGCTTTGCCCACACATTTGGAGTATGAGAGGGAGGTTGCCTAGTACAACACAGATGACAAGAGACTGAAGTGCTATCCAGAAGCTCTGTGATATATGTAAGCAATCTGGTTGTTATGATTAATATACAACTCTGAAACTATCTACTTGTATCTACAGTTGAAATCATTTGATAATATAGTAATTTTCCGATCCAGGAATTGAGAATGATTTTTCTTGCTTTGTAGCCTATATGGCAGATGGCTAGTGTTCATCACATACTGTGGTGAATACTGGCATCGCAACAGGTTGTGGCTTGGGAATTCCAGGTTGAGAACTGTATCTGAAGCCATTTTGGGTTCCTGCTAGATACTCTTGTTTTCAATATTTTTATTGTTTTTTAAATAGATTATGCCTTATCTATGTGTCTGAAGCATCGTATCAATAAACCAACAGTAATCCAGTAAATATGATATAGCATTACTATAGGGGAGCGCTATAGACATTTAGGCCCGGATTCACAAAGCACTTACGCTGACGTATCTCCAGATACGCTGCATAAGTACAAATATGCACCGTCCTATCTGTGCGCCGAACCAACAAACTTAGATACGCCTAAAAACAGACTTCATCCCACCGACCTAACTTGCCTACGCTGGCATAGAGTGGGCGCATATTTACGCTGGACGCATGTGGCGCTCCCATTGATTTTCGATTCAAATATGCAAACGAGGGAGATACGCTGATTCACGAATGTACTTGCGCATGATTTGCGTGGTTTGCAAAAGTTTTACGTTCAACGTGAAGTTATTCCCCATAGATGAGGCGCAACCCATGCAAGGGTATGGACTAGGGAACACAAGCCTACGTATTTTACGTTGGACGTCTGTGAATATGGGCCGACGTGGATCGGGCTGGGTGTAGGTTACGCTCACGGTGTACACAGTGATCCTGCGTATCTTAGGCAGTTGTTCTGACATGGTTGTACGCATGTGCACGGGGATACGTCCACGTCCCGACACATGCGCAGTTCATTTTTAGTACTTGTCTGGCGTCCGCCCCATCATTTGCATGGGGTCACGCTTCATTAACATGGATCACTTCCACTTCCACCTACTTCCACTTACGCCGCCTTACACCTACGAAATATACGCTACACCGGCGCAGAGTTGGGAGCATTTGTTTTGGGAATTCCATGCTTGCCTCTCCATGCTGCGCCGGCGTAGTGTAAAAGAGATACGCTACGGTGGCATAAAAATGCGCCGATGTATGTGAATCTGGGCCCTATTCTTTATCTGTTGTCATTATATCTCTGTCATTTATGTTTTGGTCATCGATAAAACTGAGTCAATAACCAACTGGTTTGTGCAAATGAATATTGCAACACCGAACATGTGAAAAGAATATAAAATATAAATATGGTGAACATTGTAGATTACTTCAGATACTGCAAACCTGAGGTTGAAGCTCCAGATTTACTGATATAATATTGCTCATGGCAGTACAAGTAAAAAAAAAGAAAACGTCAGTGAAAGGTGAAAAAAAATAGTTTTACAGGTGGGCAGGGATGGGAACACCGGAACTTCTCCAACTCCATCTTCTACTAACAGCATGAAGAAAGAGAAAAGAAAACACAGAGGGGAAAAAGTGGAAAATTTACCACTATCCAACTCACCTGCCCCCCGACACAAAACCCCCAAACTATGTACCACATTAGGAAGGTTTCAGACCCCCCACCCAACCTTTTAAGTTGTAAGTAAATAGGAAAAGATCAACGCTACTCCTGCCCAGGTGTTTAAACCATAAACAACAGTCTTAGTATACATGTTTTCACCAATCCACAAACTCCAATGCATTTCTCCCTGCCCACCAAGGCTTAATCATTTAATAATCTATGATTAAGCCCCCGATGGGTGGGGCAAAATGCATTGAAGTGTGTGCTTCGGTGAAGACATGTAGGCTGAGGACTTTCTTTATTGTTTATTCTCCTGGGCTGGTCAGGAGTTGTGGCAATGCTTTCCGATTTACATTTACTAAACCCCTGGATTGGTAATAGGACAAACCTGCACCCCATGTTCTGGGACACAGGGTTATGCTTTCACCTCTACTTTGAGTGGCAACCAAAGCAATCAAAAAGGTTGCTAAGGGTTACACATTCTCTCAAAGAATGCTTGTTTATCATGGCTTATGCTAGCTATTTCTTCTTGGATCATGATCAAAGATAATTTACAGTGCCTTGAAAAAGTATTCATAACCCTTGACATTTTGCACATTTTGTCATCTTACAATCTAAAATGTAAATTTATTTTATTGAGATTTTATGTGATAGGCCAACCCAAAGTGGCACATAATTGTGAAATGGAAAAATTATAAATGTTTTTTCAAACTTTTTTACAAGTAAGTATGTGAAAAGTGTGATGTGCATTTGCATTCAGCCCCCTTTACTCTGATACCCCTAACTAAAATCTAACGGAACCAATTGTCTTCAGAAGTGACCTAATTAGTAAATAGAGTCCACCTGTGTGTAATTGAATCTCAGTATAAAACAACTGTTCTGTGAAGACCTCAGAGGTTTGTTAGAGCACCTTAGTGAACAAACAGCATCATGAAGGCCAAATAACACACCAGACAGGTCAGGGATAAAGTTGTGGAGAAGTTTAAAGCAGGGTTGGGTTATAAAAGAATATACCAAGCTTTAAACATCTCATGGAGCACTGTTCAATCCACCATCCGAAAATGGAAAGAGTATGGCACAACTGCAAACCTACCAAGACATGGCCATCCACCTAAACTGACAGGCCAGGCAAGGAGAGCATTAATCAGAGAAGCAGCCAAGAGACCCAGTCAGTCAGTAAATCCAGACCTAAATTCAATTGAGAATCTGTGGCAAGACTTGAAAATTGCTGTTCACAGACGCTCTCCATCCAATTTGACAGAGCTTGAGCTGTTTTGCAAAGAAGAATGAGCAAAAATTTCACTCTCTAGATGTGCAAAGCTGGTAGAGACATCCCCAAAAAGACTCCTACAAAGTATTGACTCAGGGAGGCTGAATAAAAATGCACGCCACACTTTTAGCAATTTTATTTGTAACAAATTTTGAAAACCATTTATAATTTTTCTTCCTCTTTACAATTATGTGCCACTTTGTGTTGGTCTATCGCATAAAATATGTTTATGGTTGTAACATGACAAAATGTGGAAAATTGCAAGGGGTATGAATATTTTTTCAAGGCACTGTATGTTTCAAAAATTCTAAGCTGACCGTGAAGTTTTTCTGTTTTAGCCACTGTTATGAGTTTTGGATTAACTGGGAGAAGTTTATTTAAAAGGGCAATCCAGGCTGTTTTTAAAGATGTTTTTCCTGTAATGCACAGTACACACGATCGGTCAAACCGATGAGAACGGTCTGATGGACCGTTTTCATCATACCAAATCGATCGCGTGTGGGCCCTATTGGTTATTTATCCATCGGTTAAAAAAATTCAATCTTGTTTTAAAATTAACCGATGGATACCTAACCGAAAAAAAAACGATCGTCTGTAGGCACGTCCATCGGTTAAAAATCCATATGGATGGATGGTGACAGCTGACGTCAAGTCTTTGTACACTATCATCCCTCATGATTTGGGTATCCAGGCTGCTAAATATTTCCTTGATCTTTCTTCCAACCTACCATCACAGCAGAGGGATTTCATTATGGAAGCCTTAGAGTATGCGGCAAGCCACAATTACTTTTGGTTTGATCACAATTATTACAGACAAACCCGTGGAGTCGCTATGGGCGCCAAGTATGCGCCGAGCTTGGCAAATTTGTTTATGGCCAAATGGGAGGAGGACGTCATCTATAGTGACCAGAGTCCCCACATAGCATTGTGGGCAAGGTACATTGATGACGTCCTCCTCTTGTGGACAGGCAGCAAGTTGCAATTAGACTCCTTCATCTCATCTCTCAATGACAATGAGAGAGGCATTTGTCTGTCTTTTGAGGCTAGTCAAGATTCCATCAACTTTCTGGATCTTACCATCACCAAAGAAAATGATTCTTTTCTAACTAAAACTTATTTCAAAAAGACAGATTGGAATTCTTTCATCCCCATAGGGAGCTGTCACCATGCAAATTGGTTGAAATCTGTCCCAAAAAGCCAGTTCATTAGAATGAGGAGAAATTGCTCGACTCTGAATGAATATAAAACACAAGCTGGCATCCTTAAAACCAGGTTATTAGAAAAAGGTTATGACCCCCTAACACTTGAAAATGTTTTCAATGAGGTAGCTGAAATAGATAGATGCACATTGTTGGACTCTATCCCCAAGCCCAACAACACCAAACTTTTGGTGCCATTTATTACTACCTTTTCCAATCAACATTATGCCATAAAAAATCTTATCAAGAAACATTGGCACCTATTATCAAATGATAGGGTCATTAACACTTTTTTACCAAACACCCCTCAGGTCATCTTTAGAGGTGCATCCTCATTACGTGACAAAGTAGCTCCTAATGTGGTGGATCCTCCCACTAAGAAGGTGTCTTTTTTCCAACGAGACATCAAGGGGTACCACCAATGTAGAAATTGCCAGGTTTGTACATTAAATAAGATCAAATCCAAAAAAAATTATCTTTTATTTCAACTAGTACCTCAAAAGAGCATAAGATCGAGTCTTTCATTACTTGTAGTTCAACAGGGGTTGTCTATCTGTTACAATGTCCGTGCGGATTACAATATATTGGCAGGACCAAAAGAGAAATTACAGTAAGATTAGGTGAACATATCACCAACATTAAATCTGGGTTTTCACAACACTCAGTATCTAGCCATTACGACCAATGTCATAATCGCAACCCTGAGGGAACTCTCTTCATGGGGATAGACAAGTTCGAACCCCATTGGAGAGGTAGTTCTTTAGTGAGAGAATTATCCAGGCTCGAAATGGCTTGGATATATCGGATCCGTACCTATATTCCATATGGACTCAATGTAGACACAGACGTAAATGCTTTTATTGACAATGGTTAGTCATATATGTAATATTTTGATATCTGTGAACTGGCTCTGAATTTTGGCTAATCTGGGTTCCCCCCTTTTTTTTTCTGTCATTTTTCATCCTACTCACGCATATAAAATTATATTTCATCAAACAGTCTCCTTAGAACATTATGATCCCTTTTTATATATATATATATTGATATATTTTTTTATATAATATTTTTATTGTTTTGTATGGAATAATTTGTTGCTGTTCTGCCACAGTATGTGCGTATGGTTATGCGCATGTACCACAACATACATCTTTTTCCAACTAATAAATGTTGCTATAAATGCTATTTATCTAGCTTGCAACCTATGTGTGATTATGCACACTTTTATGTGACCTCTTGTCTATATAATTATTTCTATCATGACTTATAAACATCCTTTGATATGTCATTATATCTGTTTTATATCCCGGGAACTAAGTCCTTAAATTAACACATATATGTTTTTTATTTGTGGTTGCGGCATGTTTGGTTCACAAACGGCAACCTTCCTTTTAAACATTTTTTCGTTCTATCACCTGGAGATCTGTTATTAGATCCCTTTTTGTTATCCCAGTTTTCATCAGCCTAGTACTGGCAGGGATCCCTTATCCAAGATGGTGGACGCGCCCTCGATTTTCAAACCTCAGAACTGGGCGGTCCTTGGATGTTTGTTGTTGAATAATGAGTGGCGAGTCAGCACGCCGCTCGTGCCCCTGGAAGAAGTCATTGTTGTGACGAAACGGCGTAGGGTAAGCGGCGTGCTGACGTCACCACGAATTGTACCACGCTGTCAATCCAGAAGGACGAGCGGATGACAGAGCCGGCCGGCTATTTTTAGTTACACGCAACTTTTGTTCTACATAAATGTGAGTGTACTTTACTTTTTAATAAAGAACTTTTTAGACGTTATTACGCCATGTCAATGTTTTCCTTCTGGGTGGTCATGCTTTTGGAGGAACGCTAATCTGGCTATAAGGAGAAGGTGATACAGACAGGGTGACAGGATTCCTGGATTTCTCGTGCTGGCTTATTTTGAATCCATGTGTTGTTGATCTCGTTAGAGGTCTGATCTCTCTGGTAAGCAGTTTTAACCATAAGTGGTGGAGGATAACCTGTATCAATCTGGCTGTTACACACGATTTCCTTGGAGCTGTTCAACACCCATTCGGACTTCTTTTGTTGTTTTGTACATCCTTCTCTGAACTTTGGGGATTATTTTCTCTATTCTACATGGACTTTTGATTTATTTCTAAGTTTTTTTAATTTTGCACCGGTGTATTTATGCACTAGTTAAATAATATTTTGGTATATTTATGCAACCTATTTTGTTTTTTATTGATGCAGCGCAGCTTTTTTCCTTTTCTATATTGCTCTATGTTTATATCTGACATATTAGCTGCAGCAGCATCTATTCATTATTTATTTAATTTCACAGCTTATTAATATAGACCTGCGCAGTATTTTTTCCATATTTACGGTTAAAAATCCATGCATGCTCAGAATCAAGTCGACGCATGCTTGGAAGCATGTCACAGCGTTCTGACACGATCATTTTTTAAACGATAGTGTGTAGGCACGACTGACCATCAGTCAGCTTCATCGGTTAACTGATGGAAAAATCCATCAGACCGTTCTCATCGGATTGACCGATCGTGTGTACAAGGCATTACTGTAATCTCAGGTCCAGATTAGTTTCACCTTTGGGCATTGCCACTAGGGAGTACATCCCTAGTTTTACCACACTGTCTAAAGTTATGTTGTGTTAAGTTGAGATATATTTTTGCAAGGCCATTTGGTACCAGGTAAAAAAGACTTTGTCATTTGCTTCCTCCAGGGAAGAATTTAGGGTACCCTTATATATTCTTTTGGTTTAAAACGTCACAGCAGTGTCTAGATCTTTTTCCCATGCCAGGAGGTGCCAGCTTGTTGGAGGAATTCATAAATTGGGTGTATAAAGAAGAAATTGTACCCCTGTAACCTTGCTAGCACACACACCAATATTCAAAGATGTCATACTAGGTACATCTGTGACATTCTTTACTAGACCATGCAAATAGTGTAAAAGATGGTGAGGGCAAAACATTTCTGTTTGGGGCATTTCTAACTTGTCCTTTAGGTGTATAGATTTCACAAATCCTTTCTCTGTGATATAAGGGTGCACCCTGTAAATTGCCTTTTTTTGGCTACCACAAAAAGTGTTGAGGTAGTTTGCTGGGTGGGAAAAGTGGATTATTGAAAACGGTGGATAATAAAACATGGGGTGATCTGATGGGAGTCTGTACACTTATCGTAGAATTTTAAAGAGTGAGATATCAAGAGATCTATTGGATGTGAGCCACAAGTATGGGTATGTGATAAAATATATTACAGAAAGCTGAACTATGGGGTATTTACTAAAGGCAAATAGATTTTTCAAAGTGTTTAGAAAAAGGGGAGAAGCTTGGGTACTTTTTGTAAAGTGAAGCTTTAGCTTGTTTATTAATATCTGTAGCATCTGCACATGGGGACTGCAACTGCACTTTGCAAAGTGCACAGCCTATTTGCCTTCAGTAAATCAACCCCTATGTGTGCTGCTCAGTAGTAATATATTATGTACGGGACTCTAATGCCCCGTACACACCATCACTTTTTGTGATGAAAAAAAATGACATTTTTAAAAATGTCATTTAAAATGATCGTGTGTGGCCAAAATGTCATTTTATGTCTTCTGAAAAATGACCAAAAAAAAATTCGAACATGCTCGAATTTTTTATGTCATTTTTCAAAATGTCATTTTTTGTGTCATAAAAAATGATCGTGTGTGGGCAAAACTACGTAAAAAATGACGTTTTAAACCCGCACATGCCCAGAAGCAAGTTAGGAGATGGGAGGTAAAACTACCATTCATAATGGAGTAAGCACATTCATCACCCTGTAACAGACAAAAAAGCTGGAATCGTCTTTTACTAACAAGTAACCAGCTAAAAGCAGCCTCAAGGCAAATAGAACTTCCCCTTTAGAGTGCCATCACTTTGTTCATCATTTTCCAAAAATGATGGTGTGTACGCAACGTCATTTTTAAAAATGAAGTTTGAAAAATGTCATTTTTTTTCATGAAGAAAAATTACATTTTTTTTCATCACAAAAAGTGATCGTGTGTACGGGGCATAAGTCCCCCTTGCTGCTTCCGAGAGTGTAGGATGTTATGGGAAAGCCTACATGCTTGTGCTTCAAATATAAGTTTTGTTTTCACGATTTACATTCTTTAACCACTTGATACCCGCCCACCGTCAAATGACGGCGGGCGGGATACCCTATGATCCTGACAGGACGTCATATGTAGTCTTGTCACTTTAAGACGCTAGTAAATGTAAATGGTCCCAAAAAATGTGTCAAAAATTGTCCGATGTGTCCGCTATAATGTCCCAGCCGCCATTTCTAGTAAAATAAAAATAAAAAAAAGATCATGATTATGTCCCCTATTTTGTAGGCAATATAACTTTTGCGCAAACCAGTCACTATACGGTTATTGCGATTTTTAAAAAAAATATGTTTTTACCAAAAATATGTAGAAGAATACGTATCGGCCTAAACTGAGATAAAAAATGTTTTTTTTTTTTTTTTAAATGTGATATTTATTATAGCAAAAAACAAAAAATATTGTGTCTTTTTTCAAAATTGTCGCTCTTTTTTTGTTTATAGCGCAAAAAATAAAAACCGCACGGGCGATCAAATACCACCAAAAGAAAGCTCTATTTGTGGGGGAAAAAAAATGTCAATTTTGTTTGGGAGCCACGTCGCACGACCGCGCAATTGTCAGTTAAAGCGACGCAGTGCCGGAAGCTAAAATGATGTCTGGGCAGGAAGGGGGTATAGGTGCACAGTAGGCACGTGGTTAAGGATTCGTACATGTGTCAGGATAGGAAGAAACTTCAAATAATAGATTCATTTTAAAAGCATTCATTTTACCCATCCATGATCAATTCCGTCTGTCTCCTCCCATTTTCTACCTTGCTTGATGTTCATTAATACAGATGCAGCAAGCATGTATTCTGTGCCCTGACTTTCTCCAGATGCCCAAAACTGAAAAACATAACAATAGAGTATTATAGTCAAAAGTGGTTGTCAGGCAGGTCTCCTGTGTCCTGACAGTCTCCACTCTCCAGATGCTGAAGACAGAAAGCATTACACTAAACCATTGCATTAATCTGCTGTCTTTTATAACCAAACCTGCTGGAGTTTGTGGAATTTTGCAAAGAAGAAGTGGCAAAAATGTAATTCTGTAGATGTGCAAAGCTGGTAGAGACATCCCCAAAAAGACTTGCAGCTGTAATTGCAGTGAAAGGAGGTTCTACAAAGTATTGACTCCGGGGGGGGGGGGGCTGAATACAAACGCACACCGGACTTTTTACATATTTATTTAAAAAAAAATGTTAAAAAACATTTATAATTTTCCTTCCACTTCACAATTATGTGCCACTTTGTGTTGGCCTATCACATAAAATCCCAATAAAATACATTTACGTTTTTGATTGTAACATGAGAAAATGGGTAGAATTTCAAGGGGTATGAATACTTTCTCAAGGTACTGTTTCCAAGACATTACATACCTTTTTGGACAAGAGACAGGGATGCCCACTGTAGCCTCTGTTGTTTGCATTGGCAATATAGCTGCTTGCAGAATACTTAAAGCAGAGGTTCACCCAAAAATCAACTTTCTGTCACTAGATCCAGCATACTGCTGACATCTGCAGTATGCTGGATTTTTTTTTGTACTTATCGTTTTAGCGCTCTTTATTCTCCGGGTCCGAGCGGGGAATCCTGCGGGGAGTAGGCGTTCCTAAATCAAGCGCAGTTGATTGACGGGCTTGGATAGCGCGTCACGCCTTCCGAAGATGACCGAAGTGACACTCGGCTGTTTACGCACTATACAGCGTCTGCGCCTGCCATGTAGAGCTGACTGCGCAGGCACCGTAAACACCCGAGTGTCACAGGTATTTTCGGAAATCAACTGCGCTTGATTTAGGAACGCCTATACCCGGAAGGATATGCCGATCGGTGCCGGAGAATAAAGAGCGCTAAAACGATAAGTACAAAAAAAATAAAAATCCAGCATACTGCAGATGTCAGCAGTATGCTGGATCTAGTGCCAGAAAGTTGATTTTTGGGTGAACCTCCGCTTTAAGACCCGGACCAAAATGCTGCTAAAGGACCTTGCCCCTTTTTGCGATTCGGCACTGCGTCATTTTAACTGACAATTGCGCGGTCGTGCGACGTGGCTCCCAAACAAAATTAGCGTCCTTTTTTCCCCACAAATAGAGCTTTCTTTTGGTGGAATTTGATCACCTCTGCGGTTTTTATTTTTTGCGCTATAAACAAAAATAGAGCGTCAATTTTGAAAAAAATTCAATATTTTTTACTTTTTGCTGTAATAAATATCCCCCCAAAATATATATAATTTTTTTTTCCCTCAGTTTAGGCCGATACATATTCTTCTACCTATTTTTGGTAAAAAAAATCGCAATAAGCGTTTATCGGTTGGTTTTCGCAAAATGTATAGCGTTTACAAAATAAGGGATAGTTTTATTGCATTTTTATTATTTTATTTGTTTTACTACTAATAGCGGTGATCAGCGATTTTTTTCGTGACTGCGACATTATGGCGGACACTTCGGACAATTTTGACACATTTTTGGGACAATTGTCATTTTCACAGCAAAAAATGCATTTAAATTGCATTGTTTACTGTGAAAATGACAGTTGCAGTTTGGGAGTTAAACCCAAGGGGGCGCTTTAGGATTTGTGTGTTCCCTGCGTGTGTTTACAACTGTAGGGGGGTGTGGCTGTAGGTGTGACGTGATCGATCACGTCCCCCTATAACAGGGATGACGTGATCGATGCTGCGGCCACAGTGAAGCACGGGGAAGCCGCGTTTACACACGGCTCTCCCCGTTCTTCAGCTCCGGGGACCGATCGCCGCACTCCAGCGGTGATCGGGTCCGCGAGTCCCGCGGTCCCGGTCCCGGAGCTTCGGACCGGGTCACGGGAGCGCGCCGCGGGCGCGCTCGCCCGTGACCCGCGGCTGGGTAGTAGAGACCAACGTATATATACGTTGATGTGCCCAGCCGTGCCATTCTGCTGACGTAAATGTTCAGTAGGCGGTCCTTAAGTGGTTAAAGGATCTTGTTGGGAGACCTAGTGTTTGCATCCGCAACTGGGCTCTGAAGGAGGTAGCTAAGAAAAAATGTGTTATGTTCCTCTTTTGAAACAGGCTGTTTTTTAGCTGATCAAAAGTTTAGGACCACATGCCTTTAAAAGACCAAATGTGTGCAAAGATGTGGATTCATAGTCATTTTCTATCAGGTAGTCACACGTTGTGATGGCAAAGGCAAATAAACTCCTCCTTTTTGAATGTGGTCGGGTTGCTGAACTGCATAAGCAGGGTCTCTCATCAAGACACTGGACGATCCTCGACCCAAATTAAGGCCCTTACTGGTGCTGACTGCAGCCCCATAACCATCAGACGGCATCTGAGACTGAAGGGCTTCAAAAACAAAAAACTTCTTCAAAAACATTGTCTCCTTGAACGCCACAGAACTGCTTGTTTAGACTTTGCAAGAGAGTACCAAATGGCACATTCAAAGGTGGAAGAAAGTTTTATTCTCTGATGAGAAAAAATTTAACCTTGATGGTCCTGATGGTTTCCAACGTTACTGACATGACAAGCAGATCCCACCTGAGATGTTTTCTACGCGCCACAGTGGAGGGGGCGCCATAATGGTCTGGGGTGCTTTTTCCTTCAGTGGAACAATGGAGCTTCAGGAAGTGCAGGGGCATCAAACGGCCGCTGGCTATGTCTAGATGTTGCAGAGAGCATTCCTCATGACTGAGGGCCCTCGTCTGTGTGGTAACGACTGGGTTTTTCAACAGGACAACGCTACAGTACACAATGCCCGCAGGACAAGGGTCTTCTTCCAGTAGAAAAACATCACTCTTTTGGCCCATCCTGCGTGTTCCCCTGATCTAAATCCAATTGAGAACCTTTGGGGATGGGTGGCAAGGAAAGTTTACAAAAATGGACAACAGTTCCAGACAGTAGATCTTCGTGCCGCTGTCTTCACCACTTGGAGAAATGTTCCTACTCACCTCATGGAAACGCTTGCATCAAGCATGCCGAAACAATTTTTTGAAGTGAATCAACAAAAACGGTGGAGCTACTCATTACTGAGTTCATGTTTGGAAGTTGGATTTCTGTTTTGGGGGGTTTAGTTTTTTTTGGAGGTGTGGTTCTAAAATTTTGATCAGCTGAAAAACAGCCTGTTTCAGTTTATTCGTTGTTTTCATTAAATTGAATGCATAAAAAATGTTTTGTCTCACTCTCATTTCTTCTTGTTGCATGTTGAAGCTCTACTTGGAACCTTGTTAAGATCCAACAATGTAAAATTTGACTTTTGCCATTTTTCAAGTGGTCTTAAACTTTTGATCAGGACTGTGTATGTATGTATATATATATATATATATATACATGTGTGTGTTATGTATATATAGATATATCTATATATACAGTATGTTACATTGCTTTTTTATATGGGTGTGGAAATATAAAAAATAAACAATAATTCTTTACTTACAAATAAAAAAATAATAAATCATGATGTAATTTTTATTGGTCATGAAGCTCCATATAATACTGGGCTCCAAAATAAATATATGATGGTTTTCTGAAACCATTTTCAGATATTTAGTTTTTTTAATGAAACACATTTTTCTTCAGATTGCAGTTAGTCAGCAACTTGGAGGCCCCCCTTTGCTGCTTGGTTGTCAGGCAGGCGAGTGACCTCTGCATTTCTTCTTTTCTAGAATAAATTTAAGAAGTACTGCATGAGGTTTGAGTGCAATGTTTACATACTGACGTCTGTAGAATTTTCTCTTGTATAAGTATTTCAGCACTCGCTTGCCCACGTGACCACATATCACTCATCGCACATACTTATACAAAAGCAAAACAACCTTTTAAAAGCAAAGCTTGAAGATAGAACAAACTTTCCCCAGAGATGTGTAAGAAATATACCCAATCTATTTTAGGATTGCCATCAAATTTATAGAAGAAAGATGTTTCAAGTACAGGTACTTCTTAAGTTGCCTAATTCCAACTTTATACAAATAAGTTGTGCTGATAATATCACCCAAGTTGGGCAAGTTACATAAAGGGGTCTGCAAAGTGATAAAGTGTAAGTCTGATTCTGTTCATTGGTTGGAGGCATGTACAGGGTACTCAGCATAGGGACAGCAGTTTCTGTCTGCAACAAACCAGAAGGTGGTGAACATTCAATTTATATCTAGCAAGTTGATGCAGCAACACACTAAGCATTGCGAAAGTTCCCTAGCACTCAACTTAGTTAGCCAGTACAGAACATCAGCACTCAACCCAGCTAGCCAGCACAAAACACCAATTCTTAACCCAGCTAGCCTGTACAGAACTCCAGCACTCAGCCTAGCCTACCAGCATGGAACATCAGCACCCCACCCAGTTTACCAGCATAGAGCGGAAGTACTAAACCCAGCTTACCAGCACTCAACCCAGTTTACTAGCACAGAACACCAGCACTCAAACCAGCTTACCAGCAGAGAACACCTGCACTCAACCCAGCCTCCCACCAGAGAACACTAGCACTTAACCCAGCTTTCCAGCACAGAACACCAGTACTCAAACCAGCTTACCAGCACAGATCACCAGTGCTCAACCCAACTTACCAGCACAGATCACCAGTACTCAACCTAACTTAACAGCACAGAGCACCAGTACTCAACTTAATTTACGAGTATAGAACACCAGTACCCAACCCAACTTACCAGCACAGAACAGTACTCAACCCAACTTGCCAGGACAGAACACCAGAACTTAATCTAGCTAGTCAGCACTAGGGATGAGCTCTGCGTTCGATTCGAACGTATGTTCGACTCAAACATTGTCTGTTCGTACGTTCGACTAAATTCGAACAAAATGGGTCGTTCACGACAAATTAGAGTGACGCACAACAGCCCATAATTCACTGCGGCATTGCGCGCTGATGATTGGCCAAACATGCACTATGACCCTGCATGCTTGGCAAATCACAGCGCGCAAAAAACAGAGAGCCATAATTTGCCAAAGCCAGGGTGGCCTTGGTCAATTATGGCTCATGGCTTTAGCACACGCCCCACACTATATAAGGCCGCCTGCTGGGTGGCCTTGTGTAGTGTGTTCCAGCGCTGAACAGAGATCAGTCAGAGAGACAGAGAGATAGTCTTTTTATATAGCTAGATAGAGCAGGCAGGCAGGCTAGTCAGTTTAGCTTAATTTACAGTGTGTAGAGGATATATATACATCCCTAGGAGTTGTACATATATTTATACACTGTATAGCTTAGATAGATCAGTTCTTCCTAACTTACTGGCAGGCAGGTGATTGTGCTATTTAAAGACGTTATCACAGGTATAGACACCCAGCAGGTACAACATTTAAAGGATTTTTATTTTTTTAATTTAAGCATCATTAAAATCACTGCTCCTGGAGCAGTGATTTTAATGATGCTTAAATAAAATAAAAAAATCCTTTAAATATTGTACCTGCTGGGTGTCTATAGTTTGCCTGTGAAAACGTCTTTGAGAACCCGGGTCTTGCCCGAGGGAACATGTATCAATGGAAAAAAGTTTTAAAAACGGTCATTTTTTCAGGAGTCTTGCTCCTGAAAAAACGTCCGCTTTTAAAACTCTTTTACATTGATACATGTTCCCTGGGGCAAGACCCGGGTTCTCAAAGAGGTTTTCCAACAATAACTTGAATATTGGGCTTTAAAATGAGCACTTTTGAATTCGAATGTTCGAGTCCCATAGTTCTGGTGCGAACCGAACGCGGGGTGTTCGGCTCATCCCTAGTCAGCACAGACCACCTAACTATGAACAGTTTATGACATTTACAGTAGTGGTCTTGTGTGCACAGGAAGCTCAGTACGAGCACTGCCGCTAAATGCAATTCAGTATTTTGTTTTATGAAATGAAATTTATTCAACTCAATAGCAACAACTGTAGCGGTATGCAAACCACAGCTAGGCTTTGCACATCAAATTGTGTGGAATCCACTACAAAAAGTATCACAGCCAGAGCTTTTTTTCTCAAACAATAGGTGCTGGAACTTAACCACGATCCCACAAATCCCCTCCCCCTACTCACACCCTCCAAATCACAACAAATTGTGGGTGTGGTCAGTAAAATTTCACATACAGTAGGAGGGTCGTAAAGGGGCATTAATACCAGGATTGCAATACATACAGAGTGCACCAAAGGGTCTGAGCCAGAGGTGGTGGAACTGAGTTCCACCAAGTTCCCCGTGAAAAAAGCCCTGATCACAGCACCTATAACTTCAAAATAATTGCATTTATCCCTGTCTATTTTAGAATGTCAGTACTACTGGATGCATAAAGCTTATTAAATACACATACTCTGTTTTATTATCTTGTTAAGATAAACGTCTAAAAAAATGCAACTTGTGTAAATGGATATTATTCATTACAGCAATTAGATCACAAGCCATAATTAAGGTGAAGAAAAAGTATTACTAGGGTTGCTTTGTATAACTGTAAGTTATACAGAAACAAATGGAAAAACAGCCAAAAACAGTAAACTTAGAGGCTTATCAAGTGGTAGAGCAGTACTTCCGCAAAACAAAATTAAAAATGAAAGTGGAATGGGGTGGAAAAAGGTACACATTTCCTAACAACTATCAGTGCTCGGCTCTAGGTCCCTACCATTCCCTTCTATCAGAGGTGCATGCAGGTATCTAGAGCCCCTCTAAGCCCCCCTACCTTGTGTCTTATTTTGAAACAGGCTGTACACCATTCTCATGAAGCACTGCACAGCCTTTTTTTTTTTTTTTACAAATGGCCAGTCATTCATTTCCCTCTGTATAAAGCTCAGAGGATTGAGGAAATCCACATTATGAGTGGCCTTCCTTAGCCAAAAGCCTCGTACACACAACCGGTTTTCCCATCGGGAAAACTGCCATGAGAGCTTTTGGCCGGGAAAACCGTCCGTGTGTATGTTTCATGGCAGTTTTCCTGACAGGACCAGCTCTCTTTTTTTCCCACTGGGATTCCCTTCGGTTTTTAACCCGCCAGTTTTCCTATGGGAAAAGACTGCGGTGAAGCATACCCGCAGACCAAAGCTCTCATGGCAGTTTTCCTGTCAGGAAACCTGGTCGTGTGTAGGGGGAAAAAGTTAGCGAACAGGTTTTCCCCTCGGCTTTACCGGCGAACTTTTTACCGCCGGGAAAACCGACTGTGTGTACTAGGCAAAAGAGTTGCTGAGGGCCTGATACGAGCAGTGTGCAGCCAGTATCATTACAAGATGCCTAGCCCAAAAAGTTAATGCTATAGATGTCAAAGCATATCATTTTTTGGAATTTATTCCGCATGGCAAACTCAACAAAAAAAGTGCAGAAACCCATAGTAACTGAATAGAAATCATCTTTGTTGCTCTCCTTTTGCTGTAGGTTACTACATACAGTATAATTACATTATTGCCCTTTGTTTTGCCATACTAAATAAGACCTAATACGTTGTGTAGCATCATAGCATTGAATAATTTTGTATCTATAAAGCATTTGCATAGTACAGACTGATTATGTTGCCCTCTGAGGATTTGCATTGTTCCAATATACATAGATGAGTGGTAGTAGTGTAATCAATAAGTTTTTTTACAGTAAATAAGAATTACTAAACAGGAATCTGAGGCAGAAACTGCTAGGGGAACAGTAGAGGGTATAATCGCGATCTCATACAGACCTCATGTTTTCTCCACGAGCCATAATTGACTAAGGAAAGCATTTATAAATACTTGCAGAGAGAAGTAATGAAAAGTTGACATTGTCCACATAGGCCTTGAAACCTTCTTTTGACACCTGTAAAAGCAGAACTTTTCTGTATGTGCCAATGCAAAGAGGAGGAGGAGGAGAATAGTACAGACTGATACTGAAAGTGCTGTCTATTAGGGGGGAACAATAATGAACAGAATAGGTTTTCTAAATTATCAGATCAATGTTCCTCCTGATGTGTCATGAGATTGGTCGCCACCTTGTCCAAAAAGAGTGTGTGATTGTCATCTAATTTCTAAGGGATATTTTAGGTTGTTTCAAATTGTTTGGAAAAGTGAACATCTGACTTTCATTATAGACTTATTTTACAATGCCAGCATTCCCATGTGGAAACTGAGGACAGAATATGTTCATGCCTATGAAGCAATTGCATAGTACAAAAGGCCATGGTGGATGGATACTAGTCAAAATTCCATTCTCTGACTCACTATTGCTGAATAATTATATTTATCTCTGTATGGGCACTGTTGCTGTCGAGGAATCACTGTGTTCATGTTTGCAAGGCATAGCTTATGATCACTCCCATACACATGCCTCCCAATTGTCTGCGATCCCATAGGACTGTCCCAGTATTTGAAAATTACCCCATAGTCCTCACTTTAGAAGTGGAATGAGTGGTCTGGCCAAGCTGTGCACCACAGAAAGGAATGAGTGATCACCAGGCCAAGCTGTCCACCATAAAAGTGAATGACTGAAGGTTTTTTGCATTTGCAGGGCTGACCACCAACGATGAGGCATTTTTTCTCTGCCTAACCACCAGTGCTGGGCATTCCTCCCACTGATTTCTCTTTCTACTTACCACTAACGCCAGGACATTTTCTTCTTTCCACTGAAGCCAGGACATTTTCAATTAGGCATATTTAACTATGCGTCTTAAAACAATTCCACTTATTCATTGTAATGTAGCCACTTTTCGCTGGACTAGCCTCACCATTTATGCACACATTTCTGATGGTGTGGATGTAGTTGTAAATCTTGTGAAAAATGAATGAAACCTGTTAATAATTTTCATTGTTAGCACCGACACGTGTTGCAAATTCACTTAGTTCTTATTTTCATCACTTTTACATGTTATGTTTTTAGTGGATTGAAACACAGCAGTATCATATGTAAAGTTATTATTTTCTTCAAGATCATAGCTCTGAAGTCAGGTTCCAGGTTTCTATCAACTTAAGGTTACATACACATGGGCAGTTTGGTTCCTCAGCTTCAGATCCTGGTGTTTTAGGTAGCCCAGGAAGCACAGGTGCAGCATCCAGTACTGCTGCCAGCAGCTTGTTAAAATCTATGACACATTGAAATATGAATGCTGTACTGAACAGTACTCCTGTTTAGAGATGTATGTGTTCAGGGACATATGCCCCAAATGCAAAATGACTGTGTTTGGGGCATATGTCTCTGAATGCATACAGTCTTATCTGTGAGTACCACTTGTTACATCGTCCAGGCGCATCCAGCTACCTTGTAATTTAGCCTTTTTTGACACTGGCTGGCCAAACCACTCGTGTGCATGAAGCCCACTTTGCTGGTTGTATATATTAGAGGGCTGGTAACCTGCTAAGGTTTCAGTGCAGAGATCAAATTTCCATGTCTGTTGTGAAGTTTGAAAATTAATTTATTCACAATGCTTATACATACAGAGGTGAATGATTGCTTATTTTAAGGTAATTTTTACTGCTAGTTCAGAATATGTATATACTTTAGAATGCACAATCTAGAACAGGCTCACTTTAAGGCCTTGTTTTGCCTTGTTTTGAGCTTTTACTTTCCTTCTAAACCCCGTACATACTATCGGAATTTCCGATGGAAAAAGTCAGACAGACTTTTTCCATCGGAAATTCTGACCGTGTGTATGCCCCATTGGAGTAATTCCATCGGAAATTCTGATGAATTCCATCGGAGTTTAGATAGAGAACATGTTCTATTTTACTCTGATGGAATTCAGTCTGAATTCTGATGTGATTTTGGCCGGACAAAGGTCCGATCATGTGTACAGGGGTTAACTCCCTCCATGTTAGCCATAAGTAGCTCTACGGCAATGTATCAGTCTCTGATGAAATTTCTTCCAGATGTTTTGATCACTGTTTTGTTCTGTTTCAGTTTTTTACCTTTGAGCAATACAAAAAGCTGCTATTGCCACTCTCCCTGCCTCCTGCCTGGGTAAGTCAGACTTGTGCTATGTTTGTGCTATATTACCCTTACTGTGATGCTATAACAGATCCTTTTTACACGTTTCTTATAGTACATAACAAATAAAAGAACTATGCAGAATTAAAATGGTAAAACATGCATGTGTTTTGATGAATGGTCTACTCTCATAAAATACCCACTAATGTTCAGCAATACATAGCTTTATTATTAGAACAATACATTTCTCCTTTCCTGTTCTTCAACATTACATCAGGTCGCCGGTGCTATCCCTCAGTCATATTTGGACCTGTAGGATTGCAGTCTGTTTTTATTCTATTCAATGCAATCAGGTGTGGACGGTCTGAATTGAAATATGTGTGACCAAATCCTTTGAAACCAGTCAGGCTACAATGTGTAAACTGTTTTTTTTTTTTTTTTGTTTCAAGAACCAGCTAGCTTCATGTTCTAGATCAATTAAGCCTTCAGTTTAAAGGCTTTCTCTATTTATATCTGTCTCTCATGAGATGCCAGGGATGACTCAACCACCAAGCCCCACCTAAAACTAAAGGTCAACAGACCCTATAAAGAAAACCTGTTTTTAAAAAAAGTCTGGGAGCTTTAATTATTTACTACTTTATGCAAATGTTTGCCTGAGGCCGCATACACACGATCAGTCCAAACCGATGAAAATGGACTGAAGTTTATTTTCATCGGTTCACAGACTGATGGTCTGATGTGCGTACACACCATCAGTTCAAAAACCGATCGTGTCAGAACGCGGTGACGTAAAACACAACGACATGCTGAAAATGCTTCCAATCATGCGTCGACTTGATTCTGAGCATGCGCGGGTTTTGAACCGATGCCTTTGCGTACTAACCATAGGTTTGGACCAAGGGTCAGGCGTCCATCAGTCCGATTTTAAAGCAAGTTTTAAAACTTTGGACTGAAGGACAAAAGACTGATGGGCCGTACACACGGTCGGTTTGGACCAATGAAACTGAAGTTCAGTCCGTTTTCATCGGTTTGGACCGATCGTGTCTACACGGCCTGACTGTTATTGACTGACTCAATAGCTTCATTTTTTTCTGTACCACTGTCCTGGAACAAGTGTGCAGACCACTACTGTAAAGTGTGAGTAAAGTCAAAGATTTTTATTTGCAGACTTGTGCTGGTCCACCAAAGCAAGAGAGTCAGCATGACAGGTAGGCAGTGAGAATTTTAAATAAGGGATCTAGTGGCAGCCTCTATTGGTCCCTCATGCGATGTTCTTTAATAAGCCTACTGTAACCTTTGCTGACTCATTTGTTCTATCAAATACATGTCTGATGGTGCATTGTTTGATACATTTAGGTGGCCATGTTGAAAATATTAATTATTTTAATTGTGTTTATATCCAATATATTTCTCTTTTCATACACTGTAGGTGTTTGCTATAGCTGGCCTTGGATCGGGATTAACTGAAGCCATAGTTGTGAATCCTTTTGAGGTTGTAAAGGTCAGCCTTCAAGCTAACCGTGATGCATATGCCCAGGTAAATATATAATAGCATAGAGGTGTAATATTTTGCCATACAATGTCATGCATCGTGTTCAGCAGATGAAAACAACGTAGTAACTTTTTTGATAGAAAGATTACAACTACAAAAATAATTATATTGTATCAATACCACCACCTTAACCTACACCTCCTGCCTGGGCCAGTTGATTGCCCCCCATGGCTTTCAATATAATCTCTACACTGATGACACCCATATCTATCTCTCCACCCCCAGCTCTCTCCATCTGTCTCCTTATGCATTACCAACTTACCAGCTACTGTATATATGCCTGGATGTCACATCACTTCCTCAAACTCAACCTATACAAAACCAAGCTCATGATATTTCCTCCCCCACATACCATTTCTCCTGATTTGTCTGTCAAAATCAACGAATCGACTATTAACCTGTCCCCCCAAGCCAAGGTCCTATGTGTAATCCTGGACTCTGCACTATCCTTTCGTCCCCACTATTCAAAGCTTTCTGCATCATCTCCAAGATATGTCCCTTTCTGACTAATGTCACTACTTCTAATTCACTCCCTGGTCATCTCTCACCTCGACTACTATAACTTCCTCCTCATTGGCTTACCTCTAAATATGCTATCCCCCCCCTTCAGTCCATCATGAACGCTGCTGCCAGGCTCATCCACCTTACAAACCACTCAGCATCTGCTACACTCTTCTGCCAATCCATTCATTGGCTGCCACTCAACCAACAAATTCAATTCAAGATACTAACAATAACTTCCAAAGCCCTCCACATCCTGGCCCCTAGCTACATCATTGATTGGTCTCAAAATACCAACCAAATCGTTTTCTTCACTCCTTCTAAGGCCTCCTGCTCTCTAGCTCCCTTGTCACCTTATGCCATGCTCACCTTCAGTACTTCTCCTGAGCCTCTCCCATTATCTGGAATGCTGTACCCCAATCTTTCCGGCTTTCTCATACTTTGTCCACTTTCAGACGATCTGTAAATAATCTCTTCAGAGAAGCCTATCTGGCCCCTACATAACAACTGTAAATGTATTTTTCTCCATCAGCACATCCCCCGCAGTTATTACCGCTTGTATCTCTTGACCTTCCCTCTTAGGCCGCGTACACACGATAAGTCCATTCGATGAGAATGGTCTGATGTGCCTACACACCATCGGTTAAAAAACTGATCGTGTTAGAACGCGGTGACGTTTACGTGTTTTAACACAACAACGTGCTGAAAAAAAATGAAGTTCAATACTTCCAAGCATGTGTCGACTTGATTCTGAGCATGCGCGGCCTTTTAACCCATGCTTTTGCATACTAATGATCGGTTTTGACCCATCGGTCAGGCGTCCATTGGTCAAATTTTAAAGCAAGTTCTCTTTTTTTTGACCAAAGGATAACTGACCGATGGGGCCCACACACGATCGGTTTGGACCGATGAAACGGTCCTTCAGTCTGTTTTCATCGGTTTTGACCGATCGTGTGTACGCGGCTTTAGATTGTAAGCTCTAACAAGCAGGGCCCTCTGATTCCTACTGTATTAAAGTGTATTGTATTTGTACTGTCTACCCTCAAGTTGTAAAGCACTGTGTAAACTGTTGGCGCTATATAAATCATGTATAATAATAATGATGCATAATAATAATAATGATGCATATGCCCAGGTAAATTTATACTGGCATACAGGTATGATATTTTGCCACACCATGTCATGAATGGTGTCAAGTAGATCATACAAATGTAGTAATTTTTTTGATAGAAAGATTACTACTGCAAAAATATATTGTATCCTGTCATGCCAAGGGAACCTTTGGACCTTTGCCTATTATCAACCAATGATAGATAATCTTCTCTATTTTTTATAGATTATTTGTTTTAAACTTTATTTAGGTAATGAATACAAAGTTCAAAGGTACATAGCCTATTTCAGCATTATAAGAGTGAGCAGTATAGACATTTTCAAGACTAATGCCGCGTACACCCGATCGGTTAAACCGAAGACCGGTCTGATGGACCGTTTTCATCGGTCCAAACCAATCGTGTATTGGCGCCATTGGTTATATAACCATCGGTTAAAAAAAGCCAACTTGTTTTAAATTTAAAAATCCACGCATGCTTAGAATCAAGTCGACGCATGCTTGGAAGCATTGAACTTCTTTTTTTTCTGCACGTCGTTGTGTTTTACGTCACCGCGTTCTGACACAAACATTTTTTTCGTTTTTTAACCGATGGTGTTTAGGCGCGACTGACCATCAGTCAGCTTCATCGATTAACCCATGAAAACGGTCCATCAGACCATTCTCATCGGATGGACTGATCGTGTGTACGCGGCATAAGGGGTTGATTTACTAAAGGCAAATCCACTCTGCACTACAAGTGCACATGGAAGTGCAGTCGCTGTAGATCTGAGGGGAAGATCTGAAATGAGGGGAAACTCTGCTGATTTATATCATCTAATCATGTGCAAACAAAAATGCTGTTTCCTTTGCATGCCCCCTCTAGATCTACAGCAACTGCACTTCTTTTTTCTTTTTTTCTTTTTTTTACTCTTCATTTGAAAATTATTCAAATACAAAATTATACCCACACTGGTGTTTATAAAAAAGATACAACATTCATGTTTCCAGATTTTCCTCTACTCCCCCACCCCATTAACCTCTACCGCCCTGCCCATATCCGATCTGCTATTTTTTCTTTTCTATTTAAAATTCCAATCATTCCTTGCGCATATTTTTCTGACAATTTGAATACTCTCCATTTCTCCCATGTTGCTCTATGTCAGGGAAATGCAATTAGCAGACCTCCAACTGTTGCAAAACTACAAGTCCCATCATGCCTCTGCTTCTGGGTGTCATGCTTGTGGCTGTCACAGTCTTGCTATGCCTCATGGGACTTGTAGTTCTGCAACAGCTGGAGGTCCGCTAATTGCACATCCCTGATCTATGTCTTTCTTCCCTTCCCTGCTCTCCGTGGCTGTAGTACTCCATTTCGGCTATATGGTCTACTCGTTGTATCCACTCTTTTATGGACGTTTTTTTTTAATCCCTTTGCCACGTTAAGCATTATTTGGACCAAGGTTTTTTTGTATTGTTTTTTAGTTTTGTTTGTACCATGGAACAAACATGTCCAGGTATTAAGTGGAATCTTCTCACTGGTTAATTATTCTATATACTCTAGCACTTCCTCCCAGTAAAAAATTATCTTTCTGGTTACTTTTAGCTCCTTGCTGTTTTGCCGCCACCTGTTTGTCTCCGTTTCCACCATGGGTTATGTATTTATTCATTGGGCCCAGGCTGTGAGTCAGGCTTCCAAGTGCGCTTGTAGTGCAAAGTGGATTTGCCTTTAGTAAATAAACCCCTCAGTGTCTTAACTAAATACAGCTGGGTCAGCTGATCAATGCTACTGACAGTGATCATTAGCACTGTCAGAAGTTTGTTTGCACTAAACAGAGCTGACATCAAACTCAGCCCCGCTAGAATATAATATTTGTCTTTCAAAACTTCCTTTTGGATGTAATAGCTCATTAGTAATGCTGCAGTGCTATTCTATCTCACTACAAGTATATCGGTCAGGTACGACCTTGTATGAAGTTTATTGCCTTTCCTGATATACAAATGACATCTTGAAGGACCATTAAGAAGCTATATATGAAATTTAATCATCATAATACGGCACAGCAAGCAGCTTAAAATCTGTCGCATCACAGTTCTTTGCAGGCCATGGTAACAATAATACAAAATAAGTTATAATAGGTAAACTATACATTTTTATGAATAGAATACATTTTATATTTGCTTAGGTTACCATAAATAAAATAAAAAAACTATTTTTGTGGGAGAAAATAATAAAATTGGAATTGCTGGCAGTTGGTCCACTAGTCTTCATAATACCACATACTTGCAAAGAATTTCAGCCTATCGGTTTTCCGCTGTCATTTTTACAAGCCTGATTCATTAAAGATTGCTCTTATGAGAAAGTAAATATAAAACAATGCCTTTGTGCACAATGGTGGTGGCATGCATGGACTGTCAGTAGTGATGTTGTAAGAAGCTATTATTGTAAGGACATTGCAGTCTGGAATTGTTGGGACAGAGAAAAAGTTGCATATGTTTTTAGCCCTTGTATTGGAAAATATTGTGAGCAGTTCTTACTTATTGTAACTGAATATTGGACATAAGTAGCATACCCAAAACGTAAAATGACATGACATATTGGCAGTTAAATCAATTAATGTGATGTAACGGTTGTACATGACATTTGCATGAACTGTTTGCTATAATCTCACCATTGTGTTAATAAAATTTGATTAATGTCCCGTAAAATAAAGATTTGGCTAGGAAGTTTGTTGTACATGTATTGTGCCTTTCCAGCTGATTTGTTGACTTAGCTATATTTGCTATATTTGCTTTTTTCTTAAACACCACTTGTTCAACCAGCCGATTGAGCAAATACCTTGGACTTGACCAGAATGTAACAGACGTATACCCTTGGTAGAATGCAGTGTCAGATTTTGGAAATGAACAACTAGAAGCCAACAAGACAATTGGCTCTTGCCTTTTGGTGTAGCACGGGCATAATGAAATCCATGGGTTTTGTGCCACGTGTGTCTTGAAAATTGTGCGGTCATGCGACACTGTACTCAAATACAATATATGTCCTTTTTTCCTACAAATAGAGCTTTCTTTTGTGTGACCATACTCTGGCACAGGTAAGAGAGCAGATTGTTGGCATAAATAGGTGTTCCCTAGGAGCCGGGTGCAAACGAGCAGTGGCCTCATTTGGCAGTCAATAATGGCAAGTTTTATCAGGTGACCAAGGTTCATGAAGACACTGTTGAACAACTGTTGGTTCCACAATCATATAGACTAATGGTCCTCAATCTGGCACATAATGATGTTTTGAGGGGACACCTGAGGACTGATAAAACAGTCACCAACTTCTTCTACTGGTCAGGGTTAAAAGCTTAAGTAAACAAATGCTGTACATGTTGTCCAACCCTCCAGTTAATTACTTTGGTTTTGCACTTCTGCAGCTCCTTGGTGCTCCTGCCTGTAACTAAATCTCTGTATAGCCATGGATTTGGTAGGCCCACCAAAGATTGGTGATCTTTGATTATGCCACCCAATACCCTAAAGCTATACCTGCAGAATTCCTCATCCAAAATGATCGCTTGTGAACTGTTCCATAGGTTTACTAGAATGGGTTTTCCCAATTAAATTCATAACAACCAGGGCACTCCATTATTTTTGAGGGTTATAGCAGATGTGTGCAAGCTGTTTCGGATTAAGCAGCTGTGTATGTCTGTCTACCATCTGCAAACAAATGACCCTGGTGGAACAAGACCCTAATAGCCATGCTTTAGCTGGTGGTAATTTTGTTGGGTCCCAAGTCCAGCCTCACTCTTGGGTTCTTCAATTATTTATGCAAGCTTAATGAAGATTTTAAATTTGGTGTCTCTCCCATGCCTTGTGTGGATGAGTTAATTGAAAGACCAAAGCCCTCTACACACGATCGGATATCTGATGGAATCTAGTCTGATGGATTTTTTCGTCGAATATCTGATGAAGCTGACTTTTATCAGTCTTGCCTACACACCATCAGTCAAAAATCCAACCATGCCAAAACGCGGTGACGTAAAACACTACGACATGCTAAAAAAAATGAAGTTCAATGCTTCTGAGCATGCGTCGACTTGATTCTGAGCATGCGTGGACTTTTGACCGATGGACTTCCACACAGACAAACGTTTTTTTCTATTGATTTTTTAGCCATAGGAAAAATGTAAAACATGTTCTATTTTTTTTTTCACGGATGGAAAACAAACCGATGGGCTATCGGTCTGTTTTCATTGGACAAACCGATCGTGTGTACAGGGCTTAAGGCTGGCCCGATACATCACCACTTTGGACCTTACAAAAGGGTATTGGCAGATACCTCTAAACAAGGCTTCCCGGGTGAAAAGAGCTTTCTATACCCCAGATGAACACTTCCAGTACAAAATAATGGTTGTTAACTTTTAGACTGCTCCAGCCATTCTCCAACGGCTGATGGATAGATTGTTATGACCTCATCAGAGATAGACCTCACTTTATGTAGACAACATTTTAGTTTTCAGTAGAGACTGGAAATCCAATTTGCCCAAGGTTCAGGCAGTGTTAGACTCCCTGAAAAGAGCAGGATTTTCCAAGAACTCCAAAAAATGTGCCTTAGGAATGGAAGAAGCGAAGTAACTTGGATCTGTTGTGGTAATAGTCCTGTTAAGACCACAAATCAGCAAGGTAGAGACTATACAGACTTGGCTATGCCCCCTCTTTAAAAAGCAGGTGTGTGTGTTACAGAGCATAGTAAGGTTCTACACATGATTTGTGCTCAATATTGCCCTGGTGGCTCTGTTGATTGATCTGATTAAGGGTCAGAAATTGATCATGGTCAGGTGGAACACGGATGCTAAAAGGGCCTTCCTTGAGCTTGAGTGCTGGAATCCTGTCCTGGTAGCTCCCGACCTTTTAAACAATTGTCATGTGGATGGATACTTCTGATGTGGACGTTTTTCTATCACAAGTCCATAGAGAGGAGTATCCCACATCTGACTGCGTCCAGGCTTGGACATCCATTCCTAACCACAGATGCCGCCCTCCTGTGTAGCTGCATGTGACCAGCAACAACTGTCAGCCTGTCATTAATTTGTACGGCTGAGTGACTGCCACTGCTTTCTAATTCTTGCTATTGGAATTTGGTGTGTGCAGGTAGATGCTTGTGTGAAATAGGCCTTATGCCCCGTACACATGATCGAAAATTCCACCCGCAAAAGTTTGATGTGAGCTTTTGAATGGAAATTCCGACCGTGTGTAGGCTCCATCGGACTTTTGCTGTTGGAATTTCCGCCAAGAAAAGATTGAGAGCAGGTTCTCAAATTTTCAGACGGAAAAAATTCCTATCGCCTGTAGCAATTCCAAAGCGCAAAATTCCGACACATGCTCGACAACAATTTGACGCATTGAAATTATTTTTATCGGCTCGTCGTAGTGTTGTAGGTCACTGCGTTCTTGACTGACTAAAGTTCAGAGAACTTTTGTGTGACCATGTGTATGCAAGCCAAGCTTGAGCGAAATTCCGTCAGAAAAACCATCCAACGTTTTTCCGACGGAAAATCTGATCGTGTGTAAGGGGCATAAGAGCCACTGTAGGGTTAATGAAGGGAGCGCTTATAAGAAAGTAGAAGGTAGAAAGGAAGGTGGTGGGCGATTTTGATAAGTATAAGCGTATATTGATTGGTTTGCGCAAAAGTTCTAGTGCCTACAAAATAGGGGATAGATTTATGACACATTTTTTTTTTTACTAGTAATGGCGGCGATCTGCGATTTTTGTCAGGACTGCGATATTGCGGTGGACAGTTTCGGACACTTTTGACACCATTTTAGGACCATTCACATTTATACAGCGAACAGTGCTATAAATATGCACTGATTACTGTATAAATGTGACTGGCAGGGAAGGGGTTAACACTAGGGGGTTAAAAGTGTTCCCTAGGGAGTGATTCTTACTGTGGGGAGGGGACTGACTGGGGGAGGTGACCGATCGGTGTCCCTATGCACAAGGGACACACCCTCGGCCTCTTCTCCCTGACAGGACGTGGATCTCTGTATTAACACACAGAGATCCACATCACTGGCTCTCTAACTGCCAATCACGTGCCTGGCAGCCGCAAAGTCCGCCAGGCATGTGCATCGGCATCGGAGGCCCGAAGACGTCATATGACATCCACCCAGGATGGCAGAGTCACCTTGTGGACGTCATATGAATATACACGGGTATTGAAGTGGTTAATTACGATACAAATGTATTTTTAAAGAGTAAATTCACTTTTGAGGAAAAAACAATCCCCTCTGGGTGATCAATGTACATTGCAGGGATTTTAACAAACATTGCAGCAGATTTCTACCTTTTGTTGTTGTGAAGAAATGGCTGTATATTTAACCAGAGAGATCACATACTCATTCTGAGTGGGAGTCACTGGTATATTATAACCAGCTTGAATGCCATGTTACATTTGAATTTTACAGAAAATTACAGGACTGCAGATTGAAAAGGTTAATTTTAAATAACATTAAATTACAGGATGATTTGTATAGCAATTGTATATGCATATTTTTTTATTTGCTTTGTTTTGACAAAAGTAGAGCCATCCTTTTAAGTGGTTGTAAACACTTTACAACCACTTTATGCTACAGGTAAGCCTATATTAAGGCTTACTTATATCTACCCAGGATACCCCCTAAACCTGCACGGTTTAGGAGATATCCCCTGTCCCCTGCATTTGCCGATGTCATCGGCACATGCGCACTGGGGCAAACTGAAGCAATGGCACAATGCTTCAGTCTGTGTGCCGTTAATGGCGGCTTCTGCGTGCACGCACGTGAGCGATGTCATCGCAGCTCTGGCCAATCATAGCATCGTAGCTGCAAAAGCACCATGCCTTGTAGATGAGGAGCTGACAGTACACACCTGGGAAGAATGAAGTGATATATAGGCACACATCGTTCCATGTCTTTTGACAGCCCATTATCTAAAAATAAGCAGCAGTACTGTTCTTGGGCTTCTTGTTTTAGCATGGAGCTTTCACTGGTTCACTGACGTTATTCCATTTGTCTGTTAGAATTGTGACTTAACAATAGAAGACTGAGTGGCACTAGCTATGTTGATTTTGTTACTTAGAAGCTCTGGTTTGATCTCATCTTGCCAGTTGACAGACAGGAAAAGATAGAATGGCTGGTAATAAAGCTGTTATTCTGTAGGGTTTTCAATGGATATATTGGCACTTGCCATTTAGGAAACTTTAAAAGAAGACTGTGATCAGAATTTTTTTCCCTCAGTTCTTATATTTTGTACAATTTTAGAATCAAGCGTTTGAGCATGTGCTAGATGTGACTTTCACGTGCTGGCATTGTCCAGATGTGTTTATTTGATGGCAAATTGTCCAAACCGTACATTACATATTCTGCTTTGTTAACCACTCCAGCCCTGGAAGAATTTACCCTCTTCCTTACCAGAGCACTTTTTGCGCTTCGGCACTGCATCCTTTTAACTGACAATTGCGCGGTTGTGCGACCTGGTACCCAAACAAAATTGACATCCTTTTTTCCCCACAAATAGAGCTTTATTTTTGTGATATTTGATCACCTCTGCAGTTTTCATTTTTTTGTGCTATAAACAAAAAAAGAGCGACAATTAAAAAAAAAAAATATTTTTTGCTATAATAAATATCCCCAAAAAAATATAAAAAAAAACAAATTTCTTTCTCAGTTTAGACCGATGAGTATTCTTCAACATATTTTTGGCAATAAGCGTATATTGATTGGTTTGCGCAAAAGTTCTAGCATCTACAAAATAGGGGATAGTTTTATGGCATTTTTATTAATATTTTTATTACTAGTAATGGCGGCGATCTGAGATTTTTATTGTGACTGCGGCATTATGGCAGACGCATCAGACACTTTTGACGCTATTTTGGGACCATTGTCATTTATACAGCGATCAGTGCAATAAAAATTCACTGATTACTGTGTAAATTACACTGGCAGGGAAGGGGTTAACCACTAGGGGGCGAAGGAAAGGGTTAAGTGTGTCCTAGGGAGTGATTCAAACTGTGGGGGGGGTGGGCTATGAGTGACATGACACTGATCACTGATCTTGATGACAGGGAGCAGTAGATCAGTGTCCTGTCACAAGGCAGAACAGGGAAATGCCTTGTTTACACAGGCATCCCCCTGTTCTGCAGCTCTGTGGCATGACCGTGGGACACCGGCAGACATTGAGTCCGCGGGTCCCGCGGGCATGGTCACAGAGCTTGCGGAAGGCGCACACATGCCTGCATGGCGGGATTTTCAAAGAAAGGTACAGGTACGTTGCTTTGCCCACACAAGACATTCTGCTGACGTATATTCGTGAAACGGTCGGCAAGTGGTTAAATGCTGTTGAATCCCCCAGTATTTGTATTATGGTTGCCACCAAGTTCTTCTAGGAGAGATTTTGTGACAAATTAGCTTAGTAACGGGATGGGTGTGACTCCTTGGATGGGTTCATGACATTTTTAACATGTATAGCAAACAACAGTTTTTAGTGAAACTGCAATTTATTTATATGGACTCAGAGCTGTATCCTGGCCTAGGCCAACAAGGCCCAGGCCTAGGGCAGCACTTTGCAGGGGGGCAGCACAAAAAGAGTCCTCGCCGGCTTGCACTACACTGTTAGGAAAATTAGTCTAGCGCCCCCATAAGGCGGCCGCACTGCTTCTGGTATGTGGGCGGCCAGCATTCCGCAACTGTGCTTCTAATTTTGACTGATTTATCATCCTGGACCACAAACCTTCCTCACTGTGCTATATGTTTCTGCTGCACTATCTACTTAAAGTAGGACTATAGGCAACACTTTTTTTTTCATTTTGGGTAGAGTAAGGGAGGGTTATAGCCCCTGTCAGTTTATTTTTTACCATCCCTGTCCCATTGCGAAGATTTACCTTCACTTCCTGCTCTATGGGCAACCAGGAAGTAAGAGCCCTCAGAACTAGTGTCCTCACTCGAAAATTTCAGGGTGGGTCTTAAACAACACAGTGTGTGGCCGTGACAGGAAGGGGTGGGTCATATTTAAATTAGGGCCTAGGGCAGCGCAACACCTAAATACACCTCTGTATGGGCTGCATACACTATGTACAGGAGCAAAAAAAGAAAACAGAACATTGCCACCAGGACACTGGCTAACAGACCTAGAACAATCTACTGCTGCCCAGGTGCCTAACTCTCTGCAACATAAAGTCATTGCCACACAGGCTGCATCCCACCAAACATGGACTGTATTTTACCACACAGTTGTTCCAAAACTTCTCAGTCTGCCCTGCACAGAAACTGGTTCCAGGTTGGAGAAAAACTCCAGAGAAGGCTACATAACTTTAGCTGGGCCCTCTGTCTTCTACACCAGTCAAAACCACCACAGCTCTCCCACCTAATCGAAAAAAAAAAATACCTGACAATCTAACCTGGATCTGTGACATATACACTGTACTTTCCATACTTTCCATCTACGCTACAACCACAAACTTCACAAAAATGACCTTGGTAGCACCTTAGTCTTTATAAAAAACCAACAACAATGGTATTTGCTTACCATTCTTACTTTACCATTCCCAAATCTAAAAAAGCAACAATCGAAATTCAAACACCTCACAATAATAATGGGGAACTTGGCAATCCAGCATAAGTCTTGTATGTGTAATTTCCTCTTCAACTGCTTCCTCAAAAAGTATTAAAAAACAAAACAATAGTGCAAAGTGTATCAACAGATGGACAGGTCTATGACTAACCCCCAGTGGGTGGGGCGAAACATGTCAGAAGGTGTGGCTCATTGAGAATTGCTACTACATCCCTTAAACCACATATTGGTGCATTAGTTTATCAAAAGCAGTGTAAAATTTTGCTTCAGTTTTATGGTAAAAAAATAAATACAAAAAAAATGAAGTTTTATTACTTACATAGGAACATTATCTATATTAGTGATCTGCCCGACTTATCTCTATTGTTAGTGTATTTTATGTGAGGCTCAGGACAATGTGGCTCAGGAAGGTCAAATGTTTTAACTCCCCTGGCATTAAACATTATTAACCACTTCCATACAGGGCACTTACGCACCTTCCTGCCCAAGCCAATTTTCAGCTTTCAGCACTGTCGCACTTTTTAATGACAATTGCGCGGTCATGCTACACTGTACCCAAACAAAATTGGCGTCCTTTTTTCCCCACAAATAGAGCTTTCTTTTGGTGGTATTTGATCACCTCTGCGATTTATTTTTTTGCACAACAACTAAAAAAAGACTGAAAATGTTGAAAAAAATAAAAGTATTTTTTTTTCTGTTATTTTTTTATAAATAAGTACGTTTTCTCATTCAATTACGAGCACTGATATGGCGGCACTGATGGGCACCAATAAGGTGGCACTGATGGGCACCGATAAGGTGGCACTGATAGGTGGCGCTGGTATGCGGCACTGATGGGCACTCATAGGCAGCACTGATGGGCACTCATAGGCGGCACTGATGGGCACTCATAGGCGGCACTGGGCACTCATAGGCGGCACATATGGGCACTCATGGGCGGCACATATGGGTGGCACTGATGGGTACTTATGGGTGGCACTGATGGGTACTTATGGGTGGCACAGATGGGCACTGATAGGTGGGCACCGGGCATGGATTGGCACTGTGGGTGGCACCGATGGACACTGTGGGGTGGCACTGATGGACACTGAGGGGTGGCACTGGTGCATTCATGTTGCCAATCAGTGCCCATTTTTTCATTTATTTTATTTTTTAAGATTTTATTTTTTCCCCCCTTTTTTTTTATTCCCTGGTGGTCTAGTGTGGGCATTCCCTGGTGGCCCAGTGTGGCGATCCGCTCTCCTGTACTCGCGTCTATGAGACGCGAGTGAGGAAGAGCCGTCAACGGCTCTTCCTGTTTACATCGTGATCAGCCATGATTGGACACAGCTGATCACATGGTAACGAGGCTCCGCCGGAGACTCGTTACCGAGATCGGGGATGCAGGGTGTCAGACTGACACCCCGCATCATCGATCGCAGCAGCTCAATATCCTGGCGACATCGTATGACGTCAAGTCAGGAACTAGTAACCACTTTGCCGCCGTCAATATGTCATTGGCGGGCGGCAAGTGGTTAAAATCCCTGCCGGAAAAAAAAAACGGACCCTGGTATGTTTAGCTCCCATCACTAGTTAACACACAGTAAAAGTGAAGCTTTACTAAATTGTACAGTACATTCTGTAAAAATGCTTATAGGAGAGGAGCGGAGAGAGGGCCTCCTTAGTCAGCTTTTCTTTCTTTGTTATCCAGCCATAAGCTGGGGCTGGTCCTGGACCAGGCTATATTGCCTAACTTTATAGTATTAAGCCCTATATACATGATCGGTTTGCCTGATGAAAACGGACCGAGGACTGTTTTCATCGGACAAACCGATTGTGTGTGAGCCCCAAAAAAAACGAACGTCTGTGGGGAAATCCATCGGTCAAAAATCCACGCATTCTCAGAATCAATTCGACGCATGCTCGGAAGCATTGAACTTAATTTTTCTCAGCACGTCGTAGTGTTTTACGTCACCGCGTTGGACACGGTCGGAATTTTAACCAATGGGGTGTAGGCAAGACTGAAGAAAGTCAGCTTCATGGTATATCCAATGAAAAAATCCATCGGATTAGATTCCATCAGATATCCGATCGTGTGTACAGGGCTTTACTAAACCCACAACAGTAAAATCATTCTCTATATGCAGTAAAGCATACTCCCTGTAGAACCTGAGGGGTTAATACTCTGCATTGTGTATAAAGACTGTTTGATCCTGTCTTCTCTCATCCTACCCTTCTTTTACTGTCCCCAATCTATCTGCTAGTAGTACAGGGCCTTGGAGGCACATGCACATGCTTAGTTTGGTGTGTATTGCTAGAGAGTTTTTTTTTTAGGGTGCATGTAATCAGCACAGGGCCATTCAGCACTGTCCAGACAGAGGGTCAGGGGTCATGTAGCCTCATAGGACAGTCAGGGCAGAATACAAATTCCTCCTACAAGCTTTAACCAGATACTTATAGAAGTCATAAGACTTCTGTGTGCTGCTGAAGAGAAAATATATTTAGCAGGTTACGTTTCCTAAAATAATTGCATTTCCATGTTCTGTGCAGATATAGTGATATCGCGAATACAGGGTCCTGGGTTCAGTAACACTTTAAATGTAGCCTGCAGGCCCAGAATCTGGCTGTGTTGCCGTGGGAGACCTGAATTCAAAGACTGAACAGAATTGCAAATCCTATGGATGTGGATAAATTGTTCATATGGATGTATTTCACATCTTCAATATTGAGTTGGCCAACCCTTTTGCAGATACAACAGCTTCAAATCTTCTAGGCAGGTTGTCCACAAGGTTTAGGTGTCTATAGCAGGGATCCTCAAACTATGGCCCTCCAGCTGTTGTGGGACTTAACATCCCACGAGGCATTGTAAAACTCTGACATTCACAGACATGACTAGGCATGATGGGAATGGTGTGGGGTTGTTTTTCAGGGGTTGGGCTTGGCCCCTTAGTTCCAGTGAGGGGGAACTCTTAAGATGTCAGCATACCAAGACACTTTGGACAATCTAATGCTCCTAACTGTGGGGATGGCCCCTTCCTGTTCCAACATGACTGCGCACCAGTGCAAAAACAAGGTTCAGAAAGACACGGATGAACCTTAAGAGCCGGTTCACACTGGGGCGACTCGTCAGGCGACTCAGCCGCCTGACAAGTCGCGTCCCATTCTATTCAATAGAACCGTTCTAATAGGAGCGACGCAAGTCGCTCTGACTTAGAAAAAGGTTCTTGTACGACTTCGGGGGCGACTTGCATTGATTTCTATACAAAAGTAATTTTGCAAGTCGCCTCTGAAGTCGTCTTCAGGTCGCCTTGCCGAGTCGCCCCCGAAGTCGTGCCGCCCCAGTGTGAACCGGCTCTCACCAATGACAACAAAACCAGTTAAATGGGAAAGACAACCGCTCCAGGCAATCAATGTCCGTTTAGAACCCAGGCAGGTGCCGGCAATGCACTAGGCAATCAGAAGAAGAGGTTTGGACAGCCACACTCAAAAATAGGTAAAATTCAAAAATAGCCCTTTATTGTGGTAAAATAAATGGATGCACTACAAAGAAAGCATACAGTGGGAACAAAAAACAGTTGACGCGTTTTGCATTGAGCTTCAATGCTTAGTCATAGCTATACCTAAGCATTGAAGCTCAATGTGAAACGCGTCAGCTGTTTTTTGTTCCCACTGTATGCTTTCTTTGTAGTGCATCCATTTATTTTACCACAATAAAGGGCTATTTTTGAATTGTACCTATTTTTGAGTGCGGCTGTCCAAACCTCTTCTTCTGATTAACAAAACCAGTTAGCAATGTAACTTTTCTATTTTGTTCTACATTATAGACCATGTGAATATAACAAAGTTATATTTTCTTCTAGCAACCATCTACCTTTGCTCAGGCACAGCGTATTATCCAAAAGGAAGGCTTGGGTCTGAAGGGACTAAACAAAGGCCTTACTGCCACTCTGGGACGTCATGGTGTCTTCAATATGATTTATTTTGGTTTCTATTTCAACGTCAAGAACGCTTTTCCTGTTAACAAGGTACCGTGTTTAACTCTTATACACATTGATAGTCTTAAAGCAAAGAAAAGTTGTCCAGTGCAACCATTTCGAATCCTACTCTGAGATGTGTTAGAAAGAAAAACCAAATTAGTTGCCGCAGTGATTACTACTGATTTTCATTTGTTTAAAATGTTATAAATGTATTTATTTTCTTAATCCAGGATATATGTTCATGTGATTATATTATTTTCTAACTAAGTAAAAGTAATGATTGAATATAAGCCTTTCTTTTCTATACACTCATGCCTCGTACACACGATCAGTTTTTCCGACAGGAAAACCACGTATTTTTTTTCAGAAATTGTCTGAAATTCCGAATGTCAAGAACGCGGTGACGTACAACACGTACGACGAGCCGAGATCAATGAAGCTCAATAGTCAGTTTGGCTCTTCTGCTTGATTTTGAGCATGTACTTTTTTTTTGCGTCGTAATTGCATACAGGGGAATTTTTCCTGTCACGAAAATTGAGATCCTGCTCTCAATCTTTTCTTGGCAGTAAAACTGACAGAAAAAGTGTGATGGAGCATACACACGGTCGGAATTCCTGACAAAAACCTCACATCACACTTTTCTTGTCAGGAAAACCGATCGTGTGTATGAGGCATCAGATTAAATGGTAATGGCACTCTGGTGTCCCGGCACCTTTTAGGCCTCGTACACACGAGGCAATCTATCTGTTCAAATCGGTCGGACCGACCGATTTGAACAGATCTGTCTGTTTGGACTTTGGTTTGCTCGCGTGTACACATGAGCAAACCAAAATCCCCGCCAGCAGACAGCGCGCTGACGTGGCGGTGACGTTGACGCCGCCACGTCACTGCACCAGGAAGTAAAACACTTCCGCGCATGCGTCGAAATCATTCGGCAAGTGTGCGAGAAGAGATGTCTGCTGGTTAGCGTACTAACCCACAGACATGTCGGGCGGACGGGTTCCCAGCCGACAGATTGGTAAGCATGCTTTCAAATCTGTCGGCTGGCCAAATCCGTCGGCTCGCCCGTACACACGATCGAATCTGTCTGCTGGGACGGTCTGGCAGACCGTTTCCAGCAGACAGATTTGGTCGTGTGTACGCGGCCTTACAGTAGCTATGCATTTTGTTTGTCTCTTGCATGTAATGCAGCATACAATAAATCAGTTGTGGAATTCTGCATCAGCAACAGCAAACTTGTTGGTGTGTTCTCAGAGCTGTAGTTGAGCATTTTAGCAGGCCATGCTGATTTTTAATATACTGTATCTGCAATATTCCATATTTCCAGATTGGTGTTATGTCATGACTTTACTTTTCAGTCTAGTTACTATTTTATAGGAGTTGCATCACATTATCAGAGTCATAGTCATCTCATGCTTCAAGGGTCATGGCTTACTACCGCAATGGTACCAATTTATCATAATGATGTAATTCTATTGGAGTGGTGTTACAACATGCCGGCTAATTTTACTTAAACAGGATTTTTTTTAAAGTGCTTGGGTAGCAAATTTTAATATAAGCAAGTCAATTGTCTTACTAGTATACAAAAAAGATGGAGGATTATTACTGACAGAATATTACATGGATGTCACATACTGTAAGATACGGCTAATAAAAGTGTAATCTCACCTGCTCCTACTCTTTCCTCTCCTTTACTGTATTTTCCATCCGTCTGGCGGATCGCATCGGGTGACAACGGACTCTGCGGTCTGTCGCCATCCGATCCCCCATAGGGGAGAGCGGCGCTCTGACAGGTCGGTCCCTGCACAGTGTGCAGAGACAAACCTGTCATGTGTGGGCTCAGCGGGGATCGACGGAGCGATCTTTTCTGAGCAAAGCAGAGCCCGAAAATTGTCCGCCCCGTGTGAAAGAGCCCTTAGTATTGTTGCAAACATGTTTGGCAATGAATAAGCACTAACCAAGTGTGAAACGCGTCGGCTATTTTTTGATTCTTGCTGTGTATCTGTGGTGCCTGCTTATGCTTTTTCAATAAAGACAACTCAAGAGTTTTCCGGTGTGCGGCCGTCCATCCGTTCTTTGTTATTTCCATTGCCTAGTGCATTGCCAGCACCCGAATATACCTGGACTGATCCACGAGTGCGCTTGGGATTTCCCTGGAGCGGTGAACCCCACTTCACTTTGTTCTTTAAACACTTGGAGAACATGTCTAAGTAGTTTACCATAAGCTCAGAAAGGTGTTATTAGGTCAGTGTAATTTTTTTTTTTTTTCAAAAGGTGTTTATTTATAGATTTTGCAATTAAACATATAATTCACAATACAATGCAAAATAACAGACAGAGAAAAAGAAGGGGGAGGGTAATAGGGGATTAAACAAAGCAATGCCTAGGTAGACATATATATGCATGAGGGCCTGGGAGACCCAATAAAATACATTTGTATGACCTAATAGGCAAACATAGCAGCCCAGAACCCTGCGAAAGGCATCTCCCCATTTCACCTCCCAACAGGGGAGGGGGGAATGGGTTAGGATACAGTAGAAAAAAAAAACCAAAACCAATCAACACTACTCATACACTCATTTAATAATACATCCATATGCACCATAAGCTTAAAGCAGAGGTTCACACAAAAAGTGAACCTCCGCTTTTGGGAACCCTCCCCCCCCAGTGTCACATTTGGCACCTTTCAGGGGGGGGGGTGCAGATACCTGTATAAAACAGGTATTTGCAGCACTTCCGGGTTCTGACTCCCGCGGGAGTCCGGCCCCTTCACGTCACCACCTGCTGTCTTCTGGGAAACACTGTTCCCAGGAGAGAGCGGGGACCAGTGAAGGCGCGCCGCGATACTCGCGCATGCGCAGTAGGGAACCAGGCAGTGAAGTCGCAAGGCTTTAGGTAGATTCCAGCTCACCTTGCACCTTAGTTCAATCTGAAAGAACAATTTATTATCGAAAAAGGCCCTTAGCATAAATAATAGTGTCGACCCCTCCAAACCTGTAATTGTCGGTTCACACTGGGGCGACACGACTTCCAGCACGACTTTCAGAAGCAACTTCAACACGACTTGAGCATGAACCACAGGGCGATCTGGGGAGATTTACAACATGACTTGAAGTCCTTTTCAGGTCAGGAGACATTCCAGTGGCCAATAAAACAACAATCCGCTCTGGGAGAGAGAAGGGGAGGGAGGGGTTTGCCTGAGAAATGTATGTTATCTTCCTGGAAAGTAGCTTCAATTAAAACAGTGATCAGACTTGGAAGCGACTTCCATTGAAATCAATGGGTACAAATTGCCTAGAAGTCTGATTGAAGTAGTACAGGAACCTCTTCTGAAGTCGGAGCGACATGAGTAGTGTGTATTAACACCGCTCCCATTCACTAACATTGTTTTTCTGGACAGCACGACTTGGGACGACTTGGGACGACTTCAAGTCGGATCCCAAGTCGCCCCAGTGTGAACCGACTCTAAGGGTATCATGTATTACAAATCAAGCCAGGCTACGCCGTCTGTGACTACAGGACAGAACCCCAAAATTAATTAGTGACATCCAGCCACAGCTGCCAAATTTTAGTAAACTTTTTCGTACAAGCCCTATTTTTGTATATTAGCTTGAACCTAGGGAGCTTACCATTAATGATGCCAGGTCAGTGTAAAATGGATTTTTTTTTTTGTGTTCAAACTCTGTAATGCCTAGACAAATACACTGGTGCTGTAAACTTTACAGAGGGCATATATACATATTAGTACATCTCTGCAGGTGGCTTGGTTAGTTTACAGCCATTGACCCTGTGAAAACTTGTTTTATCTTGATAAATTCATGTTTTTCCCCCTTGCGTATATAATACAGGACAGTTACGGTATATGTTGCTTATATTCTACAATTTACATGTTATTTTTCATATGATCTCTTTATCATTATTCAACTGTGTGTCCTTTTAAGCAATATTTAATTGTATGTTCTGGTAGAAAACTTAACCTATATAGTAATATACTGTGTGTACTAGATTACAAAATTTGGCTTAATGCAAAAATGGATTGAGCAAAGTATTATGTCTACAGATTAGCAATTCAGAGTACTGGCCTAACATAAAGCTGAAGTTTAGCTTATTTTTTTTTCCTAATATAGCTTTAGCTACACTATTTACCTGTAATAAAGTATGTCCCACAATGTGCATGCTGCTGGACTGTAGAAATCTTCACTGTAGGGATGCCTGTCTTTATTCTTGCTTCTGAACCTCTGGTGCTGTGGGTATTGACAGTTTAGGGCTGTGATGGTGAATCTTGGCACCCCAGATGTTTTGAAACGACATTTCCCATGATGCTCATGCCTTCTGCAGTGTAGTTGAGCATCATTGAAAATGTTTAGGGTCTCCGGGCTCAGCTGCACTAAAAATTATTCAACGGCGAACCATCCCCTCCTGCCCTCTCCTCCACTGAGAAAAGTTATTTCATGGATTACACTGCCTGAAATGCAATCTGTGAATGGGGGAGAATGGGTGTGGGGAAAAAAAAGGCGGCTGAAATACAGCTTTACTAACCCCAGTCCCCCACCTACCGGCTATACAACAGCTAAAATAGGCTGTTAACATGCCATGGCTGTGATGCTTCATGTTGCAGCTGTGGTAAACTTATTGTGACATGTCAGGTTAAGAGGCAGCACCGCCTGTCTCGCCCATTAAAGTCAATGCGGCCATGCACAATTGAAAGTCAAACATTTGGTTTTTGGTTGTGATGCATTATCCCTGTTATAAACTGCCATTCAGCAAAGTAACAAAAAAACATTCAGGAGGTGGCAGGATCATCACCTAAATGCCTGACAGCGACTGCTTAGCCATGTTCTGACAAAACCGGACAGGGGTTCTAATCCTTCCCAACTCTACCAAAACAAAGAAAAACTGGAAGGGCATATACTTTAATTCAAGGGGCACCTAAACAGTAGAAAAATTTGATCCCTGGACTTTTAGCACTCATCTGAAGAAAGATTTTTTTCTTTGTGTTCCTTTTGTAACCACATTAGCACGTGGAAGGTTACGCTGTACGAATTTTTTTTACAATCAGATACATAGTTACTTTCCCCTTATCGTTTGTAAGAGAGTCAGATACGGAAGTAAATTGACTGTTTGCAGCTGAAACATTTCAAGAACATTTAATCCCAGGGACAATATTTTCCTTGACGAGCTAACAAGAACTAGTCACCCTGCATTGTTGAAGACTGTGTTATCTGCAGTGACTTACAGCTAGGGAAAGTTGTGAGTCTTCAAAAGCCATGAGTAATTGTACTTGCCATAATAATGATACAGCCTCATTAAGTGAACTAACTACAGGTAGACAGTGCAGGCTTTCCATTGTTCCACTAATTGTGTATTGTAGAGATTTTACTGAGCTTCTAAGAAGGGTGATTTCACCTTAAACCGAAACTATGTCAAATATGCAGTGTTTGGATTTAGCTGTAACTTAGCTTGTGAGTCGATGTGGGCTGTTTGTGTTGAGGTTAGTTTGTTCCTACATATTAGATTTCACTAAGAGATATATTCTATTGAGCTCATGAAATGTTCCTACAATAAGGGTTACATGATGTGCTGAGATGACAGTTCAAATTCTAGTGAAAAAGTGGGTCTCCGACGTCTGGTATGTACACAAAGCCATACATATATTACCTGCTCTGTCCTAATCGGCCTCCCATGGAGGGACTTTCATCATGCAAATGTTACAGTTTTTTAAAGAGGGCCTATCATTTATTTAGAACAGCGTAAAAAAGAACTTCAGTAAGTCATGTATAAACATATGTCAACATTTATTCAGCATGGTAGCAAAAAATACAAGACTTTATGAAAGATAAATTATTTTAGTACATATGCAGAAATTTCATTTTGTTCTGTGTCCTGTTGCTGAGCTATTTTTCCTCCGGTGTGTGTCATGGTTGAGCATATTTGAAATAGTATATAAGCTTGGCTCCCGTGATACATTGGGTGGTTTCCTGTTTTTTTCCTGCATGAGCAGTGGCATCAATAAATTTGATTTAGATGAAAAGTGGCCATTAAATCTAGTTGGTGAGGAAGTCTGCATTTGCCTTGTACCTGCTTCGCCATTGGAGGGAAAGTGGAAATCAAGGCATGGGTTGAAGGAAAGAAAATTCAAAGGGCATGTGGTTAGTAGGAAGAAGGATAATGCCCCATCATTGGTATTGGTGAGAGGAATAGTTCCCCATCATTGTGTCAGTGGGAGGAATAGTGCCCCACTACTAGTGTTAGTGGAAGGAATGGTGCCTTAAACTTGTTGACAGTGGGAGGAATAACGGCTGTATCAGGAGACGGAATAGTGACCCAAGGGCCAGATAAAGGCAAGTAAAGGGCCAGATACGGCCTGCGGGTCTTGGTTTGGAGACCACAGATTTAGAAGATAATTCCTTCTAAGTTTGCACTTCAGTTTTGCAGCACTAGGGTCATTGGTTTGAATCCCAACCACAGCACTACCTGCATGGAATTTGTGTGTCCTCCCTATGCTGGTGTGAGTTTCCTCGGCACATCAGTTCCCTCCCAAAGTCCAAAGACATGCTGGTAGGTTTATTGGTTCTTGTCTAAATAGGCCCTAGTATGTGTATGTATGCATGCAAGATAGACCTTAGATTGCAAGCTCCTTGAGGGCAGGGACTGATGTGATTGTACAGTATGTATTAAGAGATGCGTGAGTTGTCAGCAATAGATAAATACCTATAATAAATGCAAGGTTAGCACCTTTATTCTGTTCAGATCATTTCATATATTTTGTATGATCTATCATGTTTAGTTATGTTCTCTGTTGAGCTAGAACTATTTATCATTCCTACGATATGTTACAAGCAGCTTTTGTATACACTCACACTGTAGAGTAGATGCCTTTTTTTATCTAACAAATTCAGCTTTTTTTCACCAAGCCCAGACTTGTTTGCGATTTTGATCTTTAAGGCACAATGTCAATAAAGAAGAGGCAATGCAGTACACACAAGGAAATTTATGAACTGGTATAAAATGCTTCAGTTCAACCACTATCTGCATTATGCATTAAAGTGGACCTAAACATAAGCTGGTGATACATTGGGCACATTTCAGCTGGTTCCTGATGAACTGGATGAAATTTGCTTTGTAGGTGGCTTTGTCAGCCCCTTCCCACCCAACATTTTTCAACTGAAAAGTCGAAGGAGCTGGTATTTTTATTTATTTTTTTCAAAATCAAAATTATAGTAGAATACTTTACACCTGAGTGTCAGATATTACAATAAAGCACAATGTAGTCATCCACAGACAATTCAGTTCCAATAATCAGAAGAATACATTCGGTCCCGTGTTACCAACAAGAATATCTAAAGTATATATATTTGACACTCATATTCCACCTGCTGTGGAAAGGAAATTTTTGTATATTTATACAGTAGACAATGGAGTCATAGGGTGTAAGCGGTGAAGACTGGATTAGGGAGGTATAGAGTATTTTAACCCTTGCTGCAGCACCTAGTATGGCCTGACTGCATTACCGTAATAGAGAGGCTTCAGTTGGTCTTTAAATCTGTAACGAATGTTCCAGCCAGAAAGTTTCTTGTTTAGGCATGTCCTGTTAACTGACGACCATCCAAGTATAGTGATATTGGCAAACTATTGTTTCTGTGTAACATTTGTCATTATATATGTACTTCATAGCGATTGTCATATATTCTTATGTTATACAGGCTATACCCCCCCCCCCCCCCCCAGTTTGCCATACTTTGTGGTTGTTGCAAATCTGTAAGGCAAGGTCTATTTGTTAAAAAAACAATTGACGTTCTACAGTCTCTTAAGACATGAAACAGCCACAATGAACCTTGTAACCCAAGACCATATGATCTTTGGCCCAATTTTTAGGTCACAAAAGGGGGCCGTGTATTTAATTGGTTGGCATAGGTCTGTTTTTATCAGCTTCATTCAGTGCCATAGTATAAACTGTTCTGATTTTAGATGTTGTTTACAAGGTCACACACAGGTTCTGGGATTCTTGACAAACTGTAGAAAATGGTTACAGACTAATTTCTCTCTGCATACTTCACCCGTGTTATGGGAAGTAAAGTACCCTTCCTAATAATGACAGATGAGCTATCCATTTTCTCTCTGACAGCACTTGTGACATGTGACACGTCTCATTCATAAACATGAATGACGAGCGGCAATAACCACGTAGTGGGTATGGATTAGCGATGACAGACTTGGTAAGCAAGCCTTGCAGCTAAATCTGAAAAAATATTCAAAAAACGCTGTAGCTAATATGGCATTCAAATCCAGATAAAAAAAGGCTTTTTCTGTGTATTTACATAGGAAGTTTTGCGAAGAAGTTGTCATTTTTTTCATGCTGAGGAAAAGATGAATAGGTGATATCTGTTTGGTATGGATGGGTACAGTACAGGAAATTGGGGTCAATTCACAAAGAGAAACGTTATTGGTTTTCTTCAGGTGTTTAATTAGCACTCCTTATTTAACGCTAGCAAACATGGTATTCACGAAAGCTATAATCGTTATTTAACATAGTCGTTGTGGTTTTCAACTGACTCTTTATCCAATCGTTATGCTAACTACTCAGCCGTTATTATTAACATTTGGGACATTAAAATAACTCTTAAGATCGTTAAATAATGCTGGAGAGATGCATTCTGGGAGCAGAAGGGGAGGAGAACAGCTGCATGTGGAAAAGAGCAGATACAGAGAGAGAGAGAGAGAGAGAGAGAGACACAAGCAATACACATGGAGATTGAGCATGTGATGTGCAAAACTTCTAGTGTGTGTTTTTCTAAAGCCATGTATTTCCTCATACAGAGAATAAATCATGGGAGATGATAATCAGAATTTAGCTATCACCTGGGTTTCAGAAAAGTCATCCAAAATAGTATGTGAACGGAATACACGTTTATAAATCTGAACAACATTCTAACGTGTTCTTCTTCGCCTCTGGATAATTTTAAGTTCAAATAGAGCACGGTTCTATCTTGCCCAACACTATTAAAAACTTCACTACACTACAAAAATCGCCAAAAGCTTCCTCTAACAACAAAATATCGCCTGGGAAATGTCATAACGCCACCCTGAGGGAGGTGTTAATTTAACGATTGCTTAACGATTGATAACTGTCAAAAAAATCTTTGTGAATTGCACTTCTGTACATATTTAACGATTTGACTCTTTAAAATAACGATTTGACTCTTTAATAAGAATCCACACCTTAAAATATCGGTTCTGTGTAGTGAAATGTTATTTGATGATTTTTCAAAGCGTTAAATCGTTTAGTGAATTGAACTAGCTTCAATAACGTGCAAAATCGTTAAAATAACACCCGCAATCTGAAAATAAAGCTTTGTGAATTGACCCCATTATATACATTATGAGAACGTCTGCTCTAGTATCTAGTATCTTCCATAGTGCTGTAATGCTAGAGGATTTACCAGATATGCAGGCAGTTGATATGAGCTCTTCGGATCCCAACTGCTTTCTTATTCTTGGCTACCAATTAGGTTTGCTACTGAAAAGGAAGAGGGTCTCCTTCTCTACAGCAGATTAGGGTCATTGTGTACAACAGCTGTAGAGCTACTGTATAGCATTGATGTCATTAGCTCATTCAAACATTCATTTTACAGATTTTAGAAAAACAAACTATCCTGTAGAATAATAAAGCTGTTCCTTTTTAAAATCCTATATCTTAATTTTCTATTCTTTCAATTTTAGAATGAATACTGAACGATGATTGCCTCACTGGATGGAGGCAGCCTGGCCACCAGATGCCAGCATACAGTGGAGTATGCATTTGTTTGTGAGAGTAAAGCCTAGTACACATCGGCCAAATGTCGGATGGCATTGGCCGGTTCAGTAGAAACCATCCGACATTCAGCCCATGTGTACTGCAGTCGGTCCGAAAGGGCATGACTGAAAACGTTCTGCCGATCAGCTCCTGATCTGACTGGAGTGTTCTGGCGGGGTGGCCGTCCCCCTTTCAGAACACAGTAGAACAGCAGGGGAGATCACTTAACTAACGTTGCATAGTACAGCAGCTCCTCCTGAGCTGTCAGTTTTTCTTTCATTCAGCCCTGCTGCGTTGGTCAAAAAATAAATAAAAAGACTGCTGTGTACTAGGCTTTTAATGCTATAGAGCAGGGGTCTCCATACATTCTAAACAAAGGGCCAGTTTGTTGTCCTTCAGACTCTTGGAGGGCCGCACTTTGGCCAGCCGGAGTGGAAATTTTCCTGGCATCATTGTTAGTAAACATCTGATATTAGGGGGAGGAATAGTACCCCATTGCTGGTATCATAGGGAGGAATATTGCTCTATTAGTTGTGTCAGTGGGAGAAATGGTGCTCCATTGTTGGTGTCAGATGGCAAAATAGTGTCTTGTATCAGTGGGAGGGATAGTGCCCCAAGAGCCGTATAAAGGCAAGCAAAGGGCCGCATCTGGCCCTCGGTCCTGCTATAGATTCTCTACTTAGCAAAATGTATCTTGCTAATTTAGAATGGATAAAGCCTGAAACTACCTGCATAGTAGTTTCACCTCTATGGTGAGGAATAGGAAGCCTGCACTTGAAGCTACCAGTACTTCAGATGAGCCCATTGTCCATGGTGGTAGCTCCCTATGAGCATTATAACTGCTAGCAAGTACCAAGAGTAATAGCCTTGCAGGAGTCTACCATGGAGATTGGGTCCAGTATGTGATCACCTCACCTCTATCCCTCATCATGAGACACTTTTGCTCCTATGCCCCGTACACGCGATCGGAAAATCCGACAAGAAAACCGTGATTTTTTTCTGACAGAATTTTGGCTTAAACTTGTGTTGCATACAACATGGTCACAGAAAATTACAACTGTCAAGAACGTGGTGACGTACAACACTACAATAAGCCGAGAAAAACGAAGTTCAATGATTCCGAGCATGCATCGAATTGATTCTGAGCATTTGTGGGTTTTTTTGCGCGTCGGAATTGCATACAGAAGAACTTTTCCCATCTGAAAATTTGAGAACCAGCTCTCAAATTTTTGCTGTTGGAAATTCCGACAGAAAAAGTTAGATGTTGCCTACACTTTGTCGGAATTTCCGACCCACAGCTCACATCGAACCTTTCTTGTCGGAGATTCCGACTGTGTGTACGTGGCATTACTTTTGCCATCTGTTTACAGTAATAGGAAAGCGATTGTTGGTTATCACAAGAGGGCATTCATTAGAGCATGGGTGTCAAACTCAATTTCATCGTGGGCCACATCAGCATTACTATTGTTTTCCAAAGGGCTGGTTCTATCTATAACATTAGATGTCCAGCGCATCAACTCCCCTTACATTAGATGTCAAGAGCCACCCCACCATCAGAAGTTGAGTCCCACACTCTCCCTTACATCACAGGTCACCCACATTTCCTTATGCTGCTGCTGGGAAGAATCTGGATGCATTGCTTGAAGGCAGAAAGTAGGGGTCTGGAGGGAGACCAGAGCAGGGCTGGAGCTCTCCTGTAGGAGAGGTGCAAGGGCCACATGAAATGGCCTGGAGGGCCGGATTCGGACCACGGGCCTTGTGTTTGACAACTGTGCATTAGAAGCTTCATTATCACAGGACCAAAGGGAGTGGGCCTGATTGTGTTATTCTCTATTGCTATTCAAGTAACAAGGATCTGTGACTGCATTCAGCAGTGTGTGACCCACAGTAGAAAATGAATTGAAAGCAACCCATCAATATATACCTGAACTGAATGTGGCAAGAAGAGGGACAAATGACTTCAAGTTTGTAAAGAAATCACGATCAGTTAGTTCTATCAGCCAACAAAGTGGACCCGAGGCACCTACAGATATAAAACATTTGCTAAATGCAAAATCTGGGGTGATTCCTATGTATGTAAGCCAGGGGTGGCCAACCAGTGGCCCGGGGGCCACATGTGGCCCGCGGAGCCCTCTGATGTGGCCCGCGACCTCCTGCTCTGGAATGGTGGGTTGGGAAGCCCAGATCGCATGTTGCCGACCCGCCATACCACAGCATCAGTGTTGTGAATGAAGCTGGTAGTAGAGGAATGAAGCGGCTGCGGAGCAGAGCCCCATAAGCTGATGCTTCCTCTACAGCGCCGGCTTTTGCCACAGGCGGAGTCTATGGCAAAGTTTAGCTAACCCACAAGATAGACACAGGTGCACTACGCTGCACCTGCGGTGTGAGCAAATCACAGAACATCAGTGTGAAAGCAGTCTTAGGCCCTTTTCACAATGGAACCTTCAATTCACCTGCATAGAGCGACAGGTGTCTGTTTACACCCACCTACCTCCAATCCGAAAAACAGAAGGGAGTTCGTACCCTTTTGTCTGGGCGGATTGGAGGGCCTATAGAGTAGCCGTGACCTGTCATCCGCCCACTCCGCTCATTGTGGCCCTCGACTGGTTGTCAAGTTAGTTAAGTGACCCTCGCTCTTCAAAAGGTTGGGCACCCCTGATGTAAGCTTTCCTGGCCATTGAATACATTCCCTTTTCAAGTCCCCATAGGCTTGAATTGTCCCAATTGATTGACTTTGTTTTCCCAAGATGTTCTTAGACTTCCACTCTCCATAGATACAAATCTGCATTTTTTCAGATAATAAGAAATAAAATAAGAAATTAATAACCTATATGTTTTAAATTTCTTATGTTTCTAATTCTGCCCTGAAAGCTATCTTATATTGGGAGAGGGGTTAATTTTTATCTGCTAATCCCTCAAATTTTTGGGAGTTTAAAGCATAAAAATCTTCTTTGTTAGCAGAAGTTTTACTTAAAGATTTTTACTTTTCCTCTAAGGCATACAAATGTCAGAGTATTTACTGTATTAATCAGCTGGTAATCTGGAGTTTACACAATTGCATAAAGGTGAAGAGTTATCCGGGGTCAAATAGAGTTTGCAGTGAGTAGTTCATTGAGCCTCCACCCTCCTGAGAAAGTGGTATGTAGCATTAGCAGCGCTTGCAAGCAACTCCGCTACGCCTGCCAACAGGAGATGCCAAACCAAATGTTGAATAATTAAGCGCAGCTACCTGAAGTTATATGTAAACCTACTTTTATTAACCATTACCGGCATCCCATTAATAATACTGCCAGATGAAAGAAAACTTTATTTAAAATATTAGTTATGCAATTATAACATCATGCACGAATAAACTTGAGAAATCACCCAAGTATATTATGGAATTGCAATTGGGACATGTAAGGAGAGTAGTTATGCCCAGCATGTCTGATTTGCAGCACATCTGAGATTAGGTGAAAATGTTATAGGAAATTGTTCATACTAGGAAACTGATACCCATTGAAAGGTTTTCATGCATGAAACAAAATAAAGTTAAACTTTTTTGAATTAAAAAATAAATTTATATATATTTTTTTATATAGTTTAAGTGCTGGCAACAAACGTGAGTACACCCCTAAGTGAAAATGTCCAAATTGTAAATTCGCACTCACATGACCACTCCAAATATCAGTCCATGGACTTTCAGAGGAAACATAATAGGCTCCAAAACACCTTTAACTACTTCAATACAGGGAAATTTCACCCCCTTCCTGCCCAGGCTATTTTTCAGATTTCAGTGCTGTCACACTTTGAATGACAGTTGCGCGGTCATACAACGCTGTACACAAATACATTTTTATACATTTTCTTCACACAAATAGAGCTTTTTATCACTGCTGAGTTGTATTTTTTATTAACAAAAAAAGACCGAAAATGTAGAAACAAATTATTTTCCTAGCTTCTGTCAGTAAATTTTGTAAATAAGCAATTTTGCACTGATGAGGTGGCACTTATGGGCATTGATGAGGCAGCACGTATGTGGCGTCACTGATGAGGCACTAATATGCCACACTGATGGGTACTGGTAGGTGGCACTGATGAGCACTAATACGTGGCAGTGGGGCACACAGATAGGCAGCACTGATGGTCTTTGATGGGCGGCACTAATTTATTTTAAGTTTTTCTCTACTGTGATGAAAATTAAACTTACCCTTTTCTTTTCCTCTTCCCCCAGCCTGTTAAGAAACATCAGCTGTTTTTTGTTTTTTTGTTTTTTTTTAAACGAGAGCTGGTGCCTTTTTATTTTTTTTGTTCAATAAGTGTTTATTAAAATTAAAAGGAAGGAAATCAACACAGTAAGAAATGACATACAGACAGCATGAGGATGTACATTAGAACGTTGGTAGATTACAATCTTCACAGGTAGCATGTATCAAAACGGTCATACTCAAGTCTAGCATACAATAAAGACCAAATCTATGTATCGAACCTCTCAATAATACGTGTCTCTATGCTGAAACACCAGTTATCCAGATCTGTGTGCATAGCAAATAAGTAAAAGAAGAAGAAAGAATCAAGAGGAAAGAAAAATGAAGAAATAAAAAGAGAGCAGGAAGAGAGTTATAGCGAGAAAAGGTGAAGGGGGGAAAGGGGCAGGGTGGGGAAGAAGGGGGGAGGGGGGTACACCAGCCACCACGGAACATTCTGAACTGTAACAGTGCATTACCAACATATAACCATTAAGAACTCGGTGCCACAGCATCCGCATACACAGAGGAAAATTTAAAAGCGATCCAGCAGGACCATATCTTATGGGCCAGGTCAGCTTTATTACGAAGAGTCAGTGTGCTACTTTCCATGTGGTAAATGTGATCTACTTCCATTAGCCATTGGCGAATGGTTGGAACAATAGGTTGCTTCCAAAACCTAGGTATGAGGGCTTTGGCCGCATTAAGGAGGTGGGGAGTAATCGATTTAGAGTATGCTCCTGCTGGCTCGCTCGTACAATGGAACATTACCACCCATGGATCCATCACCACGCCAGACCCCTGGATTTTCTCAATCCATTGCAAAACTGATGCCCAGAAAGGTTTGATCAACGGGCAAGACCACCAAATGTGCGCATGAGAACCCCCCTCCCCACATCCCCTCCAGCAGCGATCTGACATCGATTGAAAAGTTCTATGTAAAACTTCTGGGGTGTAGTGCCAGCGCATTAGTAGCTTATAATTGACCTCTGCGGTCTTAGAGGATATGGCTGATACGTGTGTTAGTTGGAATATTGATGCACGTTGAGCCTCAGGCAGCTGGCTTTGGAGATCCCGTTCCCATTTAACAATACACGAATGGTTAGCGACAGGAGGAAGGGACAACAAGGCTTGATAGAAACATGACACAGGTCTCTCCGGGGGTTGAGGTCCTGCAAGTAGGTCCTCCACTGCGGTCAGTTCCGATGCAGACCGCAACGGGCGGGGGAGGGATCGCACAAATTGAGAAAGCTGGTGATATTTCCATTGATTCATAAAAGAAATAGGAACTGATGTGAACAGCTCAGTCATAGGTATAACTCCCGTTTCAGAGGTTACATGGTGCAACAATAGGGGCGAGGCAAAGGACCGGTCAACAAAGCTTGAGTCCATGTTGCCAGGTGGAAAGTAATCATGCCCAAGAATAGGCATCAGTGGAGAGTTACAAGGCCACTTTTGTGCTTTACAGAGCGAGTCCCAGACAGCTAGTGAGGATCTAGAAAGAGGGGACGCAGTCAAGGTCTTCCTGCGGAATTTAGGAGGTAGCCATAATGAGATAAAAGGATCAGCTCCGTATAATTCCATCTCTAATTCAACCCAGAGTTTAGACTCCCTGCGGTATCTCCAGTCAGACAACCTAGTTAACACTATGGCATGAAAGTATTTCTTAAAGTCTGGGAGCGCAAGGCCCCCTTCTCGTTTAGGTTTAATCAACCAACTGTATGCGATCCTGGGGCGTTTACGATTCCAGACATATCTGCAAATTAGAGATTGTAAGAGACGAAAAAACCCAATGGGGATCATTTGAAAAAGAAAGAGCACTCTGGGCAACACATTCATTTTTACAACGCTAATCCTCCCCAGCCAGGAATGAGCCAACTGAGTCCACTTTTGTAAGTCAGATCTGATTGAGTTCAATAAAGGGATATAGTTATACCGGAAAAGGGATTTCAAATTAGGGGTCAAAAAAATGCCAAGGTATTTTAATGATTGCTTTTGCCAACTAAATGGGAAGGAAGGCTTCAATTGGGACACTAAGTTGCGGGGAGTGGAGATGTTCAGTATTTCAGATTTTGTAAGGTTGATTTTAAAATTCGAAAGGGAACCGAATGTTCGGAAGGCCGACATTAAATTAGGAAGTGTAAGTAGGGGCTGTTGAACATAGAAGAGAATGTCATCTGCATAAGCGGCATATTTGTGTTCTGAAGTGCCAATTTTAATACCACAGATATTAGGATCATTGCGAATTGTGGACAAAAAGGGTTTCAAGGAAAGGGCGAAAAGTATCGGGGACAGAGGGCAGCCCTGTCGGGTGCCATTATGCAATGAAAAGGGTTCGCTCGGGACCCCGTTAATGCGCAGTTGAGCTGTTGGAGCTCGGTACAGCGCCGAGATCTTGCTCAAAATACTTGGGCCCAATCCTAGGTGTTCCAGTGTAGCCATGAGATACTCCCAGTCCACCCTATCGAACGCTTTCTCAGCATCAGTGGACAACAGAAGGGTGGGCTGGGAGCACCTACGCACATATGAGATTAGTGACAACGTTCTGAGTGAATTGTCCCTCGCTTCCCGGCCAGGTAAGAATCCCGTCTGATCTCTAGAGATCCACTGAGGCACAAAGGGCAATAATCTCAATGCCAAGGCCTTCGCATATAACTTAGCATCTATGTTCAGTAAACTAATAGGACGATAATTGCTACATAGGCTAGGGTCTCTGCCAGGTTTGGGGAGCACCGTGATATGGGCATGAAGGGTCTCTGGTCGAAAATCATCCCCCCCAGAGATCCTGTTTGCGTAGGAAGATAGGAAGGGTAGCAGAGTGTCCGCAAACGCACGGTAATAGGCCACGGTAAATCCGTCGGGTCCCGGTGCTTTGCCACTCGCCATAGATTTAAGAGCCACTTTAAGCTCCGTAGCAGAAAACTCAGCATCTAAAGCCTCTAAAGCAGCTCTTGGAAGTTTCGGTAACTGTGCCCGTTCCAGATATTCCCGTATCAGAGTAGCTCTTTGCTCTCCATGCTGTACATTCTGTCCCACACTATAAAGTTGTTGATAGAAAGAGCGAAATTCCCTTGCAATTCCGCCAGTTTCGAACAACAAGGTGTCAGAGGATGATTTTATTTTAGCTATAAAAGTGGCGCTCTTTTTCTGTTGTAGAGACCTGGCTAAAAGACGGCTAGGCCGATTGCCCCATTCGTAATATTGTTGGGACAACAAGCGCATCCGTGCGGTATTCTCCGTGTGAAAGAGAGCTGTCAGTTCCTCCCTCTTCAGTGTAAGGGAACAAAGGGTTACAGGTGAATTAGAGAGTTTGTGGGTCTTTTCCAGCTCCCCTATCTCGTCAATAAGTCGCAATTGCGAGGACATCCTTTCCCTCTTTTTCCTAGCGCCTAATTCCATAAGTTTTCCACGTATGAAAGCCTTATGGGCTTCCCACAAGACCCCTGGAGAGGAAACAGACGGGGCGTTATCTTGAAAATATAGAGAGAGCATGGCATCAATCTCCTTCCTATCTACCTCGTCCGTGATAAGGGAATCATTTAATTTCCAGTTAGTGGATCTCAAAGGCAGGGATGGGATACGTAAAGTTACACTGATGGGGGAGTGATCAGAGATCGTGGACACTTCTATTCGGGATTTGGAGAGCAACTCCAAATAGTGATGGTTGACAAAAAAAAAATCTATCCTGGAATGGGAGCTATGCACGTGGGAGAAATGCGTATAGTCCCTATCCCGCGAGTGCATTATTCGCCAGACATCCATGAGCTGAGCCTCATGTAATCTCCTGCGAACCTGCGCAATACGCTTATGGTAAATGCAGGATCTGCCCAGTGAAGTGTCTAACGCGGGTTCTAAAGGCACATTGAAATCCCCCGCTAACAACACACATCCCTGCGCAAAATCACTCAGCTTGTTTAGAGTGGAGGTCAAAAAGCTCACCTGTCCCTGGTTCGGCGCGTAGAGGTTAGCAAAGGTGCATTTCATCTTGCCCAGAGTGCCCTTCAAGAACAAATAACGGTCGGACGGATCAGACAACGAGTCCTCTAAAACAAAAGAAGATCCCCTCCGGAACCCAATAGCCACACCTTTTGCTTTAGATATATCCGAGAGGCTATAATACCACGTAGGGTAGTGTTGTGCAAAAAGCCTTACAGAGGTGGTATGTGTTAAATGTGTCTCTTGCAAATAAATGACATCGCCTTTCAGGCGTTTAAGTTCCCTGTAAAGAGTATGGCGTTTGCCGGGAGCTTGAAGCCCCCTTACATTAAGGGATAATAAATTAAGCGTGGCCATAGGTTCCAGAGGAGAAGATCAGCTTAATGACAAACCGCGGAGCTGGTGATAAGAGGGTGAGGGAAGAGTAAGGAAAAAGAAAGAGAGAGAGGAGGAAAGTAAAGAGAAAGAAAACCATGAGAAATAACATTAAAACAACAATAAGGAATTGACTCCAAGCTGCACGCAAAGCCTTGCAGTGCAACAGATGGAGCGACGAGAAACCCTGCCCCCCGCCGCAGGCCGCCCCAAAGCGAGCTGCCGCCACGGAGAACCGGGTCTCCAGCCGACCCGTACACGGGAATAGGGCCGCACCCAAAACCAGACCACCCATGGTCATAGGGGCCATACGTAGTCTGCAGGGTCCGGCGCCGGCACAATAAACCCCAAACATTTCTAAAGGAGTACTAGTCATACACTCAAGAATCCAACATAGCCCCATGCATAACGAAAAACTATATAGCCCAACTCAGGATCCTCCGTGTCTCTGTGTACTCTGTGTACTGACCGGCCTCTAGGACATTAAGGGCGCTTTAAACAAGCATCGTAGGGAACATTTAGTAGCCACGGAGAACACTTATTTCTATGAGTCCAAAGAAAAAGTAAAAATAAAAAATAAAAACAAAAGTTGAACCGTAAAAAACTGTGTGTGGTCAGGGAATACTTGCATGACCAGGGCTGAAAGACATGTCCGTTGAGGTAAACCAAGAAAAGAGCATAGCCAGCTAACTCAGCCGTAGGAGTGGATGATGCAGTGGCCGAGCGACGTCGGCGAGAGACCTTCTTTCAGTGAACCTCTGGAGCAGGGGGGGTAGTCGGGATGCCATCTTGCCATCCGGGAAGCTCCGGGGGTTCTATGTTGAGATCCATACAAAAAGTGTCCAGATCTTCTGGAAAGCGCAGGATCGCGGTCTTCCCATCTCTGTTAGCAATCAGGGCTGCGGGGAACCCCCACCTGTAGTTGATTGAGGCACCCCTAAGCTTTTCTGTTAGCGGTTTGAGCGCCCTCCTCCGCTCCAGGGTTTCCTTCGCGAGGTCAGGAAAGAATGATAACGTAGCGCCATCAAAATCCAGTGTGGATGCTTCTCTGGCCTTTCGCATAATTAGTTCCTTTTCTTCATAATAATGCACTTTGCATATTATGTCTCGAGGCACATCAGAAGCCATGTTACGGGGTCGGAGGGCTCTGTGAACCCTGTCTAGTTTCAGGGGGTAATCCGTTGCATTGCCCAGTAACTTGTTGAAAACCCCCCGGATGGAGGCCGCCAAATCTTCATCCCTAGTCGCCTCGGGCAGACCCCGGACACGGATGTTGTTCCTCCTGTTCCTATTTTCCTGATCTTCGATCTTATACATCGCCATTCGGTGAGCTATGGCAAGAGAGCGTGTGGTGTTCTGTAGATCCCTTATCGCCGCAGCGTGTCTATCAAGGCGAAGCTCTGATTCCTCCACGCGCTCTAAGACCTGGCCCAAGTCAGCTCGAACCCCGGAGAGTTCCTTTTTGATAGCTTTCTTCAAGCCCAACAGCATCGAGGCCAGGTCCGATTTGGTCGGGAGTCCACTCACCAGTTCCGCTACACCGGAGCGTCCCAAAGGGCTTCTCTCGCAGTCAGAACCACCGGAGGAAGCAGGAGAATGCTGCCTGGTGGCAGACCTAGATCCGGAAGCGGAGCTGATCCCACGTGGTGAGCGGCCTAGTCCATCCGCCTCTGAGACATCCTCCGGTTCCACAGCGAGAAAGCGTCAGATGGAACTCGTGGATGCTCCCCTCTTGGTCTGTGTCTTTCCAGACTTCCTGACCATGCTGGCCATGGGGTTGGATTCGGGTAAGAAATGCAAAAATACGATTAAACTATGTGTCAGCGCCGGAGCTCACACGAGACGCGTCCTCACAGTCTCATGTCCAAGCCACGCCCTGGTGCCTTTTTATGGTGGTACCCACTCCCACTTCTTTGTTGCTTGCCTAGGCGGGGATGACATCATCTGATAAATTGGAGATCCTGACTTTTAATTTTCCCAAACCTAAGTGAAATTCCTCCCTAGTTTAAGGGCCAGATTCACATAGAATCTGCGGGGGCGTAGCGTAAGCCATTTACACTACGCCGCCGCAACTTAATGGAGCAAGTGCCGTATTCCCAAAGCACTTGCTCCGTAGTTTGCGGCGGCGTAGTGTAAATGGCCCTGCGTATCCCCGCGTAATTCAAAGGGGACGGCTTGTATTTAAATTAAGCGCGCCCACGTGTCGATCGAACTGCGGATTCGCTGGTCGGGAAAAAAGCCCAGTGCGCATGCTCCAGCTCACGTTGGAAAGCGTCGTTGAAACCGACGTCAAAACGACGTGATCATCACTTACGCAATGCCCTATTCGCGAACGATTTAGTAAAACGACGCTGACACGACGCCATACTTAACATGGCAACGACGGAACTTCGTAAACCTACCCCTCATATAGCAGGGGTAGGTTTACGCTTACGGAAACGACGTAAACGACGACGGGGTGGCGTAAAAACATTCGGGAATTGGCATATTAGGCTCATTTGCATAGGCAAATGAGAAAACAACGTAAAGGCCACCTAGCCTCCAGAAAAGTAATTACATCTACGATCCGACGGTGTAAGTGTTTTACACCTGTCGGATCTTCACTGTATCTATGCGTACGTGATTCTAGGAATCACACGCATAGATACCCAGTAAGAAAAACAGAAATACGACGTTTCCTGCGATACACCGTCGTATCTCTTTTGAGAATCTGGCCCTAAGTGTTTATCTTCTCCTTCTCCTCTCCACCTCTTTTTTAATGAACTGATCTCTTTTATTAAATTATCTGTAACAGTGATCAGTCAGGCAGGGGCTTTTCTGACAGGCTCCTGCTTGCAGATTGGGACTTTAGCTGTCAGGCCCCGTACACACGACCGAGGTTCTCGCTAGAAACCAGTGAGAACCTCGCTGGGAGCTGCATTCCAGCGAGAACCTCGGCCGTGTGTTTTTTTCTCTCCTGGCTCGCCCCGCCCGCCGGGAATCCCGTCGAGCGAATAGAGAGCAGGCTCTCTATTTGCTCGACGGCCCGTCGGGATGAATGGCTGGTTGCCATTCCCGACGGGCGGGTCGCCGATTTCGACGGCCGGGCGAGAACCTCGACGGGCGGAACGATGAGGTTCTCGTACGTGTGTACGGGGCTTCAAACGTAGAGCTGATCCCAGCAGGATGGTGTGTAGAAGCCCATACAGTGGGAGGGAGGGCTTCTGTAAATGTCCGGGAGACTTAAATTCATTTCTCCAGAATAATTTTATAGTATAATACTGCACATCCTCAAAAGAGCAATTTAAGGCAACAAGTGAAACCAATCTGTAAATTGCTAATGCTATTTAAGCAACACTGCAGCTGTGTTTAAGCCACAGTCCACTCAATTTTAATCACACTCTGTCTACAGTTGATCTGAGATACAAGCTGAGCTTCGGCCCTTGTCTCATGGAAAGCCATCTAAAGCAGGGGTAGGCAACCTTGGACCTCCAGCAGCTGTGGTGTCATGCCTGTGATTGTCAGGGTTTTGTAATGTCTCATGCAGTTTCAAAATCTCTGAAGGACCGAGGTTGCCTACCCCTGATCTAAAGGAAGCAGTAGAGCTAATATCCTGCCTGAATAAAGTGACCCAAGGCCACACACCTTTAGGCTTCCCTAATTTGACATATCAGAATTTCACTCTCTAATGTGCAGTTCATTTCCAAGTCTGTAATTTGATGACCTCCATCTTGAATAAGTTCAACATATGATTGGAAGTCTTATTTAGCATTCATCTGGTGATAGTACGCCCATATTTATAACATAACAAGGATGTGTATGTATATATACTGCAACTCTTTCTGTTGTGTATAGAGTTCAGCCTGGGAACGGAAGTCTAAGCCAGTGGGGACCCATTCAGATAGACAGCTGTTTCTCCATGTGGCTCCTATGTTTGTCTGGTCTTTAGCATTACATAGGGTAGATTTCAAAGGAAGAGTTAAGACCTCACCTAAGAAAATATATATATATATATATATATATATATATATATATATATATATATATATATATATATATATATATATATATATATATTATTTACCCTGTCACTACATGTAGAAAAGGTATAGTCTCAAGCAGATCATTATCTTGCAGTATCATTTAATTCTGTGCTGCACTGCTAAACTTTGAAACTGAACTCAATGCACATACTGTATACACTGATCAGGCATCACTTTATGACCATTGACAGGTTACAAGTGAGTATGATTATCTTGTTACAATGCCATCTGAAAGTCTGTGGGATTTATTAGCCAGCAAGTAAACACGTTGTCCCTGAATTTGACGTGTTAAAAACAGAAATAGTGGCATTGCGGTTTGTTGTGTATGGGGCTGCGTAGCCACGTCCACATCCAAATGTGTCTACATTGAGCAAATGAGCATCAAAACTGGACCATGGAGAAATGGAAGAAAATGGCCTTGTCTGATGTATCATGTTTTTCTGCGAAAGAGGGGGGCACCAGGATGCAGTATGGGAAAATGCCAAGCCACACATTGTTGCTTGCCAAGTACACAGTACACAGTATTGGAAACTCTATTCCCTGATATCAGTGGCCTCTTTTAGCAGGATAGTACTCCCTGCTAAACAGTAAAAATGGTTTAAGAATGATTTGAGAAACACAACAATGAGTTTGAGGTGTTGACTTGTCCTCCAAATTCTCCAGATCTCAGTCCAGTTGGGCATGTGTGGAATGAGCTGGAAAAACAAGTCTGATCCATGGAGGCCCCATCCTGCAACTCACATGACTTAAAGGGAAAGTAAAGTCTTCCTTTTTAATTGTACCTACAGGTAAGCCTATAATAAAGCTTAAATGTAGGTACTGTAAATATCTCTAAGGCCACATACACACGATCAGTCCATCCGATGAGAACGGTCCGAAGGACCGTTTTCATCGGTTAACTGATGAAGCTGACTGATTGTCTGATGTGCCTACACACCATCGGTTAAATAACCAATCGTGTCAGAACGCGGTGATGTAAAACACAACGACGTGCTGAAAAAAATGAAGTTCAATGCTTCCAAGCATGCGTCGACTTGATTCTGAACATGCGTGGATTTTTTAATTTTAAAGCAAGTTCTCTTTTTTTTGAACGAAGGATAACTGACCGATGGGGCCCACACACGATCGGTTTGGACCAATGAAACGGACCTTCAGTCAGTTTTCATCGGTTTTGACCTATTGTGTGTACGCGGCCTTAAACTTGACCATTTAGGAGGTATTTACTATACACGCCAATGTTATCGGGACATGCCCTCTGAAGAAACGACCACATTACATTACACAAAACCTACATATATGATATATTTTCTGAAAGCTGATACCCTAGAGAATAAAATAATTGTAGTTTTTATGTTGCATGCTATTACCACAAAGGTCTAGGAAACACAACATTTCTGTAAAAAACACATTAACGTGAATTTTAGGGCAAACATAATCAATTACCCAAGACAAGGTTGCATTGACTAAATAGATACCCAACATGCCAAATATTAGATGTTTGTGCGCCCGTGAAATGGAATCAAACTTCAGTACCCTATATTTTCTATAGACGACGCTTCAAAAGCCCCATATAGGTATTAGTTTAGTGTTATGGAGGAGGTCTTGTGTTAGGCCGCGTACACACGAGGAGATATGTCTGCTGAAACTGGTCCGCAGACCAGTTTCCGCGGACATGTTCGATCGTGTGTACGACCTAGCGGACAGGTTTCCAGCGGACAAAAGTTTCTAAGCATGCTTAGAAACTTGTCCGCTGGAAACCTGTCCGTCGGACATGTCCGATGGTTAGTACGCCCAAGCATCGGACAGAAAATCCCCCACATGCGTCGAATTGATTCGACGCATGCGTGGAAGCTTTGAACTTCCGTGTTTGAGCACGTCACCGTCACATCACCGCGTTCTCTGTCCGCGGGGATTTTGGTCTGATGGTGTGTACACACATCAGACCAAAATATCCCAGGAGACATGTCCGATGAATCGGACATGTCTCCTCGTGTGTACAGGGCCTTAGAATTAATGCTTTCACTCCGTTGTGCACGTTGATATGTAACATACTGTATGTACCGCAATCAGCGTTTTCACATCTAAGGCCTTGTACACACACGAGCAGACAGATTTGTTCAAATCGGTCGGACAGACCGATTTGAACAAATCTGTCTGCTGGGATGTATTGGTTTGATCGTGTACACACGATCAAACCAAAATCCCCGCCGGCAGACGGCGCGCTGACGTGTCGGTGACGTGGCGGTGACGCCGCCACGTCACCGCACCAGGAAGTGAATTACTTCCGCGCATGCGTCGAATCCATTCGACGCATGTCCGAGAAGATATGTCTGCTGGTTAGCGTACTAACCAGCAGACATATCGGGCCGACAGGTTCCCAGCCGACAGATTTCAATGCATGCTTTGAAATCTGTCGGGTGGCAAAAACCGTCGGCTCGCCCGTACACACGATCTAATCTGTCTGCTGGGACGGTCGGGCCGACTGTTTCCAGCAGATAGATTTGATCGTGTGTACGCGGCCTCAAAGACTCTGCACATCCCCTCTGTGCTCCACTAAATGTTTTGCAATGCAGATCGCATTGCAAAAACATTATTTTCCGGCTGAGCTAGCTGGGGACACTGAGAGCTTGACCCGGAAGTGATAAGAGAAATCGCTTTCCGGGTCAAAAGAAGAAGGGGAGGAGAGAGGACGTGTGTCTGCTCTTCTCCTTCCCCTCCAGCCGCTGGCACCCGCCATGGAGCTCCCGTGCGTGGCGGGGGGTGGAGCCGGTGAGAGGGATGTGGTGGTAGTGGCGCCGCACGAATGCTCTCATCTGACAGGCAGGAGTCTGCCTCACAGTTTCACACACAATCCTGGTGGCTGCAGCTGGTGTCAGCGAAAGGGTTAAAGCATCTGCTACTGATGGCTTGCTGCCAGTTACCACAGCACACCCTCAGGTCTAGTGGCATCCACACTTCGATGGGTCAGGGCGGTTTTAACAGGAAAAGGGGGAGCAACTCAATATTAAGTGTGTGGTCATAAAGTAATGACTGATTGGTGTAAAAAATAAAGGCAGCTGTGTATTCAATAAAAATAATGAAATGTATTTCTAACCACTTGCCGCCGACTGTACACATACATGCAGCCTCACGGAAGTGGGTCTTCTTTGAGGTCGCATATATGCATACGTGTTTTTGCTGGGAGCACTGTGCACAGCATGCTTTCAGCACAGAGACCAGGCTCTCACCAAGAGTTCCTGCTCTCGTATTAACACCTGATCGCTTTGAAAGCCTCCGATTGGCTATCACAGTGATCAGTCACTGTAGAGCCTGCCCTTTGCATCTTTTCTCTTTTTAATGGAGAAAATCACACATTGTATCTTTTTCTCTGTGCTAGAGGAGAAAAATGGAAACAAACAAAAGTGTGCGGGAGGAAAAAAAAAAAAAGAATTTGCTAGATCAGGGTTTCATCTAGGTCAGTGTCAGGGTTAGAGATTGAGTCAGGGACAAAGGTTAAGGTCAAAGGTCAGGGTCAGCGTATTTTAGTATTAAAATTAAAATATTTAGCATCAGTGTCAGTTAGTGTCAGTTTGCTTTATCTAGGATTTAAAAACAAAACAAAATGTGCACCGTTGTTTCTTGGTCCTACTATGGGTACAAACATACAGATACATGGTGTTTCTGCAATCGTCAGGAGCAGGAGAATTAATTTTGCATTATTTGTTGGTTGTAGGTTTTGGTAGTAGCAAGAAATATAAAGCGAAATAAAAATAAAAAAATGTCTTACTACTTTGGGACAGTTTTTCTTAGATTAAAAAAAAGAAATCAGGAGATATCAATTTCTAATTACCACCAAACGAGAGCCCAATTTGTCCTGATAAACTAGGTATAATTCACCTGGATACACTGATGCCTTGTACACACGATCGTTTCATCCGATGAAAGTGGTCTGATTGATTTTTTTCATCAGATATCCGATGAAGCTGACTTTCCATCAATCTTGCCTACACACCATCAGTTAAAAAACCCATCGTGTCAGAACGCAGTGACGTGAAACACAACGACATGCTGAGACGTGCCCACAGACGATCGTTTTTTTAACCATCAGATAATTTTAAAGGGTCACTAAAGGAATTTATTTTTTTAGCTAAATAGCTTCCTTTACCTTAATGCAGTGCTGTTTTCATGTCCTCATTGTTCGTTTTTGCTCTGATGTTGCTGTAATTCCTCTCTGGTCTCCACATTTCCTGGTTGTCTGTTTCCGGATAACCACAGTACTAGGAGATTTCTCACTGTGGTCACTAATCAAGGAGGTGTGTGTAAAACCCCTCAGCACCAATCCAGTTTGGTTTTACAAACCATCACTGCCCTCTATTGGCTCTCTGGCTCTGTACATCAGAGAGACAGGAAACAACAGCAAAAACTAAACTGAAAGTACAGGTACATTATATGATTGATTTTTATCTATTTTTAATCATTTTTAAAAGGAATCAGTTAACTATTATGGGCCAGATTCAGGTAGATGGGCGAATCTTTATTTTGGAGTAACGTTTCTCATTTACGTTACTCCGCCGAAACTTTAGGAGCAAAAACTGTTATTCACAAAGCACTTGCTCCTAAAGTTGCGGTGGCGTAGCGAAAATGAGCCGGCGGAATTCAAATTGGGCGGGTAGGGGGAGTGTATTATTTAAACTAGGCGCGATCCCGCGGCGAACGTACTGCGCATGCGTCGACTGTCAGTACGCATGCTCCAAATTCTGTCAGTGAACGTCAATGACGTCAATCCCCATTCACAGACGTTTTACGCAAACGACGCAAAAAATTTTAAATTCGACGCGATGATGACGGCCATACTTAACATAGGATACTCCACTAGGGGGCTGGTTTTTCTTTACGCCGCGTATCTTTTACGGAAACGTCGGAAAGTCACTGCGTCGCGCCCGAATTCGATCGTGAATTGCCGATTCTCGCTGATTAACATATTCTCGGCGTTAATCAGCGGGAACGCCCCGAGCGCCATTTTTTCAATTGCAGTTCTGATACGATGGCGAAATACAATTACGCTGCTCGTATAGGAACTCCAACCCGGCGTTTCTTGTTTTCTGCTTACTGAAAACAGAAACGCCGGCTCAAAGTGAGAGTTAGGCTGGAGTATCACTCCAGAGTAACTCTACCTGAATCTGGCCCTATGTCTCTATACCCTGTAAACAGTCATTTCAGCAAAAAAATTATTCCTTTACAACTCCTTTAAAACAAGTTCCTAGTTTTTTCACCGATAAAAAAACGATGGGGCCCACACACGATTGGTTCTTCTGATGAAAATGGTCCATCAGACGAACCGATCGTGTGTACGCGGCATAAGAAGTTCTGATGGTATGTACAGTTTTACATGTGAAAGTTGCAAAATTGTGTTCAGGCATTAAGATTTGTTTTACCCTCCTTCGTGAAGGGGTTAATTATTTAGTATCAATTTCTCATAATGCCTTATACAGCAAGATTCAGACTGAGAGTGGGAGGGCTGAGCCAATTAGCCTCTGCTGCATGCGCATGTGATAAAAAGGAACAGGTTATGTTGATAGAAGGAGAGAGCACAGTGAGCAGAAGGATGAACTGCTATTGTTCCTTATTGTTTAGTCTTAGGCCGCGTACACACAATCAGACCGGTCCGATGAAACTGGCCTGAAGACCAGTTTCATTGGACCAAATTGATCGTGTGTACGGTCCGTCGGACCAAAGTTTTAAAACTTGCTTTAAAATCTGTCCGACGGACCAAAACGATGGTTAGTGCACAAAAGCATCGGACCAAAAACCCGCGCATGCTCAGAATCAAGTCGACACATGCTTGGAAGCATTGAATTTCATTTTTTCAGCACGTCGTTTTTCAGCACTTCGTTTTTCAGCACGTCACCGCGTTCTGGCCCGATGAGATTTTGGACTGATGGTGTGTACGCACATCAGACCATCAGACCACTTCAGCGTGGTCTGATGAAAACAGTCCGTCGGACCAGTCTCATCGGACCGGTCTGATTGTGTGTACGTGGCGTAATTCTCAGGACTGGATGGCCAGAAATAAAAATCACGTACGCTATATTATCAGGGGATGCCTGCCTTTAAACGCACATGAACTTTAATGGCATCCCAGTCTTCGTTTATAGGGTTCAATATTAAGTCGGCCCACCTTTTACAGCTTCAACTCTGAAAAGGCTATCCACAAGGTTTAGGAGAGTGTCTATGGAAATGTTTTACCATTCTTCCAGAAGCGCATTTGTGAGGCTAGGAACTGATGTTGGATGAGAAGGCCTGGCTCACAGTCTCCACTGTAATTCATCCCAAAGGTGTTCTGTCGGGTTGAAGTCAGGACTCTGTGCAGCCCAGTCAAGTTCCTACACTCCACACTCGCTCATCCATAACTTTATGGACCTTGCTTTGTGCACTGGTCCAAATCATTTGATGGAGGGGGGATTATGGTGTGGGGTTGTTTTTCAGGGGTTTGGCTTGGCCCCTTAGTTTCAGTGAAGGGAGCTCTTAAGGCGCCAGCATACCAAGACATTTTGGACAATTTCATGCTCCCAACTTTGACTGGGATACCAATAAAGTTCATGTTCGTGTAAAGGCAGCCAATACTTTTGGTAATATAGTGTATATGTAATTCAGTGATGTAGTCAGCTGTTTGGAGTTTATTAACAATATATTCGGCTACATTATTTTATAGTTATTTCTATATCTGGGTAAAGATTAGGTTTATAGGCACATAGAAATAACCAATAAACATTTCCATTCAAATAGACACAAGGGAAGCTGGTGCTCTAATATTCATCTCAGCACTGATTCTGTACACTGGGCTGCTGGGCTCTGAAGTTCATAAGGATTGCTGAACAGCCAATCTCTTTCAAGGTCCTGTGATTTTTCATAGTTCTCATCTACCTCCTCAGTGGCGGCTGGTGTTATATTTTTTGGAGGGGCAGCAAACTATGCACCCACAGTAGCCACCCGCACGCCCTCCGGTCAGTCAGTCACCAGCTCCGCACTTACCCCATGTAGGTAGCGGGCAGTGCTTCCTATGGGCTATGGGCGGCAGCTCCCTCCTCCTCCTAGGCCAATAGGATTGCTTCTCCTATTGGCCAATCGGCTGACAGGTCTCAGGACCCGATTCCTGATTGGTCGGGAGGAGAATCAGGCAGGCAATAACGAATATTCATTCGCTTTTGTCACACAACTGGGTGGGGTCGGGCGCAGTGCTCTGTGCCTGGAGCCCATCCTTGTTTTAAGCCTATTAGAGCTTCTGGCTCTAATCACATGCTTAAATAAAAAACCATTGGAATCCATACTTCCGATGCCCCACATGTATATTAGGGGGCTGGATGCATTGATAGGGGGGCATTACGGGCTGCCACTGTATATCCTCCTATATAAAAAACATATCCAGATATCTGTTTAGTCTGCATTCAGTGGGACTGGACCATTCTATTCATGCTGCTTCTAATTATTCAGAAATATTGGTTTTACTTCCACTATGCTCTCCCAGAAGCATTGTATGCAGAGAGATACCGTGATCTTAGAGAGGGAGGTTGCACAACTCAGAATGACTGACAAGAAGCTGATGTTCTTCACACAGGTACTCTTGCAGTCCTGCTCAATCTACCTACTATAGGAAAACTATATAAAATGTGAATAATTCTAGCTCTGTTAGCACCATTGTAATATTTCTTGAATAGAGTAACAGATCAATTAGAACCTTAGAAATTCAAAAAATCCTTTGATTTCTGGAACATCCCGGAAATTTTAGAGGCAACAACATAAAATACTTGTGTTTAGTGTTAGAGGAAAGAGTTTTCATACGATAATACCAACTTTGTGGAAAATGACTTGTATACAAAATATGATATGGCATGGGAAATTGAATCCCCCTTGACCTGTAGGTAAGTGGAATAGCTGAACATGCTACGGCATGAGAAAACATTTTAGTGGCACTCTCCGAGATAAAGAACACTTAGGATCAGATCTGCAGAATTCTGGGTAGTGACAAATGCATGTTCTTTAATTCCATTTTTGTTTTCTCTCCACTTTATCAAGTGTGTGTAAGCAGCTACGGCCTGGTTTACAAGTGTTTGGTGAAAGGCAGCTCACAAACTTATCTTATGGAGTTTTTAGGCCAACAGTAATGTGGTTTATCACTGCTGTGTGGGACTTTTGGGATTTTTGCTGCTGAATTTTAATATGGTTGGCTAACCTGAGCTTGCTTCTTCCTGTATTCCAACTCTGTAGCAGTAAAAAAAGTGTAATGGCCCATACACACGATCCGAATATCGGACGAAAACGATCGTCCGATGATGGATCGTACGATTTTCGGATCGTGTGTACACTACTTTCGACAGCCGATCACGACCGTTCATCCGATTAAATTCGATCGGACAAGCGCGAAAAATGTTCTCGTCCGATGTCCGATCGTCCGATTTTCGTTTAGTCAGTACAGCCGTCGTCCGACAATACAATACAAATACATTACAACACGTGACATCACTTCCGATTGTTTTTTTCTATCGTACGAGAATTTTCGTGAGTTTAAAACCTATTTTATTTTACTCGCGATTATTAACCGAAAAAAGTCGTACGATCTGTCGGCCGATATTCGGATCGTGTGTATGGGCCATAACAAATGTATCTATTATGCCCCGGACTTTCCGAGAAGTCCAACAGACCTTAGATAGAGAACCTGTTGCATGGGACTTCCGACAGACTCAAGGCGGACTTTTGCATGGTCAAAAGTCCGGCCGTGTGTATAAGGCATGAGATGGTAGGTTTAGCATGAAATGAACACAATCTGAAAATCCCCCCCTTCACCTTGGATGTTAGAATTTTCATTTGTTGGCATATGATATACACTATATTATTAAAAGTATTTGGGTCGCCCGCCTTTACACGCACATAAACTTTAATGGCATCCCAGTCTTATTCAGTAGGGTTCAATATTGAGTTGGCCCACCCTTTGCAGCTATAACAGCTTCAGCTCTTCTGAGAAGGCTGTTCACAAGGTTTAGGAGTGTGTCTATGGGAATGTTTGACCATTCTTCCAGAACCGCATTTGTGAGGTTAGACACAGATGTTGGACGAGAAGGCCTGTCTCGCCATCTCCGTTCTAATTCATCCCAGGAGGTCAGGACTTCACCCTAATCTCATGTCTTTATGGATCTTGCTTTGTGCACTGTTCCAAATAATTTGGTGAAGGGGGTATTATGGTGTGAGGTTGTTTTCCAGGGGCTGGGCTTGGCCCCTTAGTTCCAGTGATGGGAACTCTTAAGGCGTCAGCATGCCAAGACTTTTTCGACAATTTCATGCTCCCAATTTTGTAGGAATAGTTTGGGGATAGCCCCTTTGTGTTACAACATGACTGTGAATCAGTGCACAAAGAAAGATCCATAAAGATATGGGTAGAGGAACTTGATTATCCTGACCTCAACCCAATAGAACGCCTGTGTGATGAATTAGAGCAGTGACTGCGAGACAGGCCTTCTCGTCCACATAAGTGCCTGACCTCACAAATGCGCTTCTGGAAGAATGGTCAAATATTCCCATAGACACACTCCTAAAGTCTGTGGACAGCCTTCCCAGAAGAGTTGATGCTGTTAGGCCTTTCACACGACAAGCCCACTCGGATACGCCTGTCCGTTTTTCAGTGGGCCACCCATTGACTCCTATAGGCAGGTGGGTGTCAGCGGAGATGTGTCTGTTGATACCCGTCTGCCATCAGATCTGCTAAAATCAGACGTATGGTGATACGTTTGCCATCCGTCCTATCCGATGGGAAGAGGTCATGCTGACTGTTTTCGTCTGATTCATCTACAGGAATCAGCTGTGCTCTGACAGGCCCCTCCCTGCTCAGTGAGCTGAGATGGACCTGTCATCAACGGAGCGATCTCCTGCTGAGCTGGCAGACTCTGCTGAAAACATATCCGACTCATGTGGAAGGGGTTTTATAAAAGGTGGACCAACTCAATATTGAACCCTACGAGCTAAGACTGGGATGCCATTAAAGTTCCTGTGTGTGTAAAAACAGGTGTCCCAATACTTTTGCTAATATAGTGTATATTTGAATATGGAGTATTACCAATACATATCATATCACAACACTCTCAATTTGGGCTGCATAGGCCTATCTTCTGTGTCTCTTAATAGAATGAACTTGTCAGAAGTGGAATTGAAATGTCTAGATATCGAGAAATTGGAGGGGAGGGTTTTATACACATTCATATCTCACATCTCAATATGTTATGACTCATGCCCTGTACACACGTGTGGGATTTCTGACGGGAAATCCTGAGGGGAAAGCCGAGAATCTGCTGGGTTCAGTCTGGCCGGTTTTCCTGACAGGAAAACTGTGATGGAGCATTGGCCGGGAATCCTGGCCGTGTGTATGCTCCATCACAGTTTTTCCCATAGGAAAACTGCCAGGTTCTTGGGCAGTTTTCCCATCGGAAAACACTGTGAGGCGCATACACACGGTCCGGCCAAGAGCTTTCCTCACAGTTTTCCCAAAGCAGGAACAAAAATTGTCTCTGGACAGCTTCACTCTGAACAAATTGTTGTCATGTCCCGGGGTGTATTCAAACCGAGATCTTCCTGGTATTTCATTTGTGTATTTGCTCCACTTGCCTGGAGTTTGGCTTTAAACTATTTTTGATGGGCCTTGAGTATTCTACATGCTTACATTTCATTGTTGCTGATGCTCCCAGCAGACAAACAGAGCAGATACGAAGCAAAATAAAGGTGAGTATGTGAAGGTGTAGAAGTTGGCGTTTAAAATGAACCTGTTGCTTTGTATTGAATGGCCATTGCACAGATTCACTTTAAAATGAAAGGGTTAATAAACCCAGCACCCTGCATTCACTATATCTGGTCTACCAGAGTACACAGAACATGTTAAAGCAATTATAGTAAATATAAACTGCTAAATTCCTTTTCTCATCAGCAGTATATAGCAGTCTTATGACTTCTATTAGTGTCCGGTTAAAGCCTGAGTGTCCTATGAGACTGCATAATTAGTGACCCTCTGTCTACTCTAGACAGTGCTGATTGGCCCTGTGCAGATCACATGTACCCTTCCAAACTAAGCATGTGCAGAGTGCCCCCCAAGGCTCTGTACTATAAGGAGATGGATTGGGAACTGTGGAAGAAGGGTCAAAGAAGACAGTATTAAACAGCCTTTTTACACAATGCAGAGGATAAACCCCTTAAGTTCCCCAGTGAGTACAACAACCATGCTTTACTGCATATACAAACTGATTTTACTGTTGTGGGTTTAGTAACACTTTAATTGTACTTGCGTTTTATTTATAGCAAACTCATAGTACAAGTGTATATACAGTACATGTATATACAGTACAGTACATGTCAGGAGTGCTCAGCGGAGGCTTTGGGTCATGCTCATACAGTAAAGTGTAATATACGGCTGTATAAATGATAAGTCATTTTAGGTCATAGGTCATTTATATTTGGATTATATTGGAGTGTCTATTAGTACTCCTATGGAAGAAAAGTGTATGTTTTGTAAGCCTAATAACCCAGCCTTGTGATATTTGAGCTATATGATGAGGTAAGACTAAGAGATATGTAATACATTCCTCCAATGCCTTTCCAGCAAGCACTTGTATTAACTGCAGCCCTCTGCCTAGCACCCCATCAGCCGGTGACTCCCAAGAGGAAAAGTGCAGGAATATTGTTTCCAAGAAGAGCTTGCAGAAACTTGCATCCGGGAACCTTCACACTCCACTCGAGGCTGTTGTATCACAAGCAACTTTAAATTCCAGATGTTAGAGAGCCATCTAAGCATCGAGCTGTCAGCAGCCTTAAACTGGGCATTAAATTTGCATCCCAATTAAAGCTGTTTGCAGGTCATTTTTGCCAAAAACAATAAAAGTCTTTGAGCCAGGGGGCGGCACTGATGGAATCGGCATGTGTGACTTGGAAGTTAGCTAATACTGAACCGTTTTTCATATGCTCGGTCGGCCTCAACAGACCATAGAGAAGCTAAACCCTAGGCTCTGTTTGCTATAAACCCTCCAGCTTCTCAAAGATCATAAAAACGGCACCGACCGCCCATCTGTCTCTGCAATCAAAACGCTTGCTGACTGTGATTAGCATTATTAACCCCCACAAGTCCCAACTCTAGAAGCCTTCACAGCTACTTTAACTGCAGGGGGCCAACCTCATCGTCTTCCCAATGGAAATGGCTGATGGAGGATTCTGGGTTATAATGAGAAAGAATTGTATAGAATGACGTTTTACAATTCTCACTCTCCCTATTTATCTTACCAACAAAAAACACAAAATGTCTTAGACTCCCCCCCCATTGGAAGAGAATCAAAACAGCTGGAAATACAAAGTGTAGGTAGGCACCTACCTGCAGGAGCGTCTGATACTCTGTCTTAACGGCCAAATCCCTAGGCTAATCTGATAGGCAAAGCTTTGACACTTCTTTATAGTGCCAAAGCTTGCCTCAGTCTTCCTGCATTCTGCATATTCCTATTGGTCAGTGAGGCAGCCCATCGCAATGATAAGCCAGTAGGAATTTGTTGGTGAGTATCTGCAACGTTCAATTGTACCCAACAAGTTATTAGAGCAGCTTCTATATGACTGGCTTTGGCCCACCACCATCCACCACACATGCTTTACTTCTGCATATTTCCTGACTTTCTGGTATAAGAAAGTCCAAAGAATAGAAGTTATGGCCACACCCCCCACAACACACCAGTTACACAAACCATGAACTAGAAGTGTGCAAAAAAAGATTGATTTGACTCATAAGTGTCTTTCACGGCATCCTTTCCTACTGGTGATAGGGAAACTCCAGAACTCAAAGGGTTTAAATAACATGTTGACTGCTGAACCACATTCAAAAAGAAAGTGATATTTAAGCATCACTGGTTCTATTACGAATGCAATAATTTAGAGTTTGCATAAATGTTTAGGGTTCCATTTATTTTTGCCATTCTGGTTGCATTAACACACGCCTGTTAATTTTCGGTATGTTGCACGTTACCAAGCACTGCAATAAAGATGCCAAATTTTAAAAAGTGTGCTGCCCGTGCACCAGAACTGACAAAGAAATAGACATACGCCATTTTTTGCAGCATAATGCACCACAACGCATGGAAGTGCGTTGCCATATGCTGCAATATAAATAGATTACATTGGGGTGCTGTAAAGATTGAGTGCCACTGCGTCACATCAACAAGCTAAATGCCAGTGTAAATGGGCCCTTAGTGTAGTATAAAAAAAATTGTAGTTAAATGTGACATTTTTATATCAGGCTAGAAAGGACAACTGAGGAGGAGGAGACAGACAGAGGAATTTAGCTCCAAACAGGAACAGTTCCTCCAAATGAGAAAAGTTTAAGAGGTCTGATATTGGCCCATCTATGTGATAAGTGAGCTCATTATTAGTAAGGTTAAGAGGGATAAAGAAGACCCCTAGGTGATGGATTAGAAGAGAAGACCTGGTGAGCAGGGGCCGTTTTTTCCTTGACCATCCAGAGGCTGTAAAGATTGATTCCACCCAAAACAAATTTAGATTTTTGATGGGCAATAGTAAGTTGATTCACCAACTTTGGGCCAGATTCAGGTAGATGGGCGAATCTTTATTTTGGAGTAACTTTTCTCATTTACGTTACTCCTCCGAAACTTTAGGAGCAAGTACTGTATTCACAAAGCACTTGCTCCTAAAGTTGCGGCGGGGTAGCGAAAATGAGCCGGCGGAATTCAAATTGGGCGGGTAGGGGGTGTGTATTATTATAACTAGGCGCGATCCCGTGGCGAACGTACTGCACATGCGTCGATTGTCAGTGCGCATGCTCCAAATTCTGTCAGTGAACGTCAATGACGTCAATCCCCATTCACGGACGTTTTACGCAAAAGACCCATTTTTTTTTTTTTCGACGCGATGACGACGGCCATACTTAACATAGGATACTCCACTAGGGGGCTGCTTTATCTTTACGCCGCGTATCTCTTACGGAAACATCGGAAAGTCACTGCGTCGGGCCCGAATACGATCGTAAATTGCCGATTCTCGCTGATCAACATGTTGTCGGCGTTAATCAACGGGAACGCCCCCAGCGCCATTTTTAAAATTGCAGTTCCGATACGACGGCGAAATACAATTACGCCGCTCGTATAGGAACTCCAACCCGGCGTTTCTTGTTTTCTGCTTACTGAAAACAGAAACGCCGGCTCAAAGTGAGAGTTAGGCTGGAGTATCACTGATACTCCAGAGTAACTCTACCTGAATCTGGCCCTATATCTTTTTTAGAGGAGAGAATGTATTGCAGTAGTTAGAGCCAGTTAATGCAGTTTCTCACATTTGGACTCCCCAGCTGTTTGGTATTTGATCTTGGCTAAAGCCTCATACACACGGTCGGATTTCAAACAAACTTTTCCGTGAATTATTGTTTGAAGGGTGTTGGCCCTGAACTTGGTATGCACACACAGGGTAGGACTTTTGCAAAAAACTTTTCCGAAAATCATGTTTTTTCAGCTCTTTTCTGCCCTTTACTGACACCCTTTGTTCAACTTCTGCTATTGTTGGTTGATTTTAACATTGGTTCTGAACATGCGTGTTTGTACTTTGGACTAAAGTGCAATGGACTTCTGTACACACGATAGGATTTTGCATCGTAGGACTTTTTTTTGCTGAAAAGTTTGTCCGTTTGCAGAGCAAACATTTGTCCGATGAAAACCGAAAAAGTTTGTCCGATGGAGCCTACATACAGTGTGATTTTTTTTTGAAAACCTGCTCATTTTGAAGTTTGTTGTCAAAAAGTCCTATCGTGTGTATGCGCCTTTACAAATCACTGGGGAATTGGATATTGCCTTTTGCTTTGTACAGTATTGCCCATTGAAATTCTGGAGAGCTATGAATTTTGATAAGGTTACCCCACCACTGGTGTCCCTAGAGGGATCGCACGATAGCATACATTCAACTTGTCAGTAACCATACCGAAACAAAATGTTTGGTTTTGAAGTTAAAGTTTAGAGTTGGTCCATAATTGTAATGAGCCTATTTTAAAGGTCAGTTCACCCAAAACAGATAGTACAGTTTTTGTTAGATGCATGAGAGCTAAGTTATTTAGGATTTCTTAAAAATATAAGAGGTTTTTGTCCCAGGGGAGAAATGTGAAGAAAGACTCTCCCACTCTACAAGCCAGGCTCACCACCAACCTGCCTTGTTGTACTCTGTGTTGTGATGTCATCGCCCTGCCAGTAAGGACTTCTGGACATGACTGGGTCATGCCAATGGACCCAGTGAGAGGTGTCCAATGGCAATAGACCTAATGGGAATTTTCCATGTCACCAGACAGAGAAGGACTCTCTCACTCTGCATTCCAGGCTCGTTACCAGCATGTCTTGTAACCCTTTCTTGTGACATCACCATGATGTCGCTGGGGCCTGAACTGTATGAGGATCATGGTAATGAACCTAGGGAGGTGTCTAAGTCACCAGACAGCATCCAAGCATGATAAAGGACTTTCCCAAAGTCCAGGCCCACCATCAACCTGTCTTGTTATAATCCTGATGTACCTAGTGTGAAGTATCCATGTGACAAGACATCAATGTGGGCACCTAAAGAAGGATTCTCCCATTCTGCAGTCCAGACAAAAAAATTACATGTCATGTGACCAATGTATATTGGCAATTTAGTTTAGTTTTTTCCCTTTTTTTTTTTAAATATAATCTGGTGATTAGCTAAAGGAGGGTGGGGAGGGGGTCTCTGGCTGGAGTTTAAAATAAGAAATAATTGCTCCGTAAAACTCTGTAGGGGTTAAATAGAGGTTTTGATTTTGTGTAAATTTTTTTATTTATATGCAAACTTCAGTGTAATTTCTCTCGTGGTCTGTGTGTGACCCATATAGGATATACAATCTGTGGAGCTAATAAAATTTTGTTATACAATCCATTCTTATTGACCCATATTTGTAAGGGGTCTGAGTTCTTCGTTGAATCTAGCACTTCATTATATGGTGCAATGCAAAGAATAATATAACATTTTTTGCTCATCGTGGTGTTTATATTTTTATGTAGAACAATCAAATAGACAAACCCCTTGGACATTTTATATTCATGAACGAGTGTACAGTCTATTTACCAAAGCAAACGTTTTAATAATCTACATGCCTGCGAATAGCTGCCAGGACCGCTCATGCAAAGTTTTGTTTCATGATAAATATCAAATTGGTTTCTCTGTTAAAAAAAAAAAGATCAAATTGGTAACCAAGAAAGTGCCCACTGACACATTAGGAAGTGAGACTAGGGTTAGAATCACATTGCCGCAATCCAATTGTGATCCAACTTTCAGTGCGATTATGTAGTGCAATTTTCCCTTATCGTCATACTGTAGACAATATTTTCACTGATAACCAAGAAGTGATGTCCCCTAATTCTGAAAATATTTATGCTTTGTTCACACTAGTGCGATTTCAGATGCGACTCGAGATTTTATGACAAGGGAAATCACATTAGGGTTGATTTATTAAAACTGGAGAGTGCAAAATCTGGTGCAGCCTTGCATAGAAACCAATGCCTGGACTGTTCCTGCGACACCAGCGGTATTCCCATTCCTGGACTAACCCTGCTACACCAGCGGTGTTCCCATTCCTGGACTGATCCTGCTACACAAGTGGTGTTCCCATTCCTGGACTAACCCTGCTACACCAGCGGTGTTCCCATTCCTGGACTGATTCTGCTGCACTAGTGGTGTTCCCATGTCTGGACTGCAACTGCTACACCAGGGGTGTTCCCATTCCTGGGCTGCTCCTGCTGCACAAGCTGTGTTCCCATTCCTGGGCTGCCCCTGCTACACAAGCAGTGTTCCCATTCCTGGATTGATCCTGCTACACCAAGCGGTGTTCCCATTCCTGGACTAACCCTGCTACACCAGCGGTGTTCCCATTCCTGGACTAACCCTGCTACACCAGCGGTGTTCCCATTCCTGGGCTGCCCCTGCTACACAAGCAGTGTTCCCATTCCTGGATTGATCCTGCTACACCAAGCGGTGTTCTCATTCCTGGACTAACCCTGCTACACCAGCGGTGTTCCCATTCCTGGAATAATCCTGCTACACCAGCGGTGTTCCCATTTCTGCACTGATCCTGCTACACAAGCGGTGTTCCCATTTCTGGACTGATTCTGCTACACCAGGGCTGTTCCCATGTCATGACTGCAACTGCTACACCAGGGGTGTTCCCATGTCATGACTGCAACTGCTACACCAGGGGTGTTCCCATTCCTGGACTGCTCCTGTTACACCAGGGGTGTTCCCATTCCTGGGCTGCTCCTGCTAAAGCATGGGTGTTTTCACTCCTGCACGGCTCCTGATACACCAGGGATGTTCCTAGTGCTTGAAGCTCCTGCTATACTAGAAGTGTTAACACATTTGGACTGCCCCTGCTGAATCATAGTCGCTCCCACTCCTTGCCTGCTCCTGCTTTGCCAGCGGTTTTATTTTCCATTCTTCAATACCAAAGTGTCACACTCTCCTGTTCCAATCTCCAGCACTGGGTCTTTTCCTCTGTGGGCAGCTGTTAGGTTTTAGTAAATTACAGGGGGGGGGGGGGTTTAAAGGCTAGCATGTGCATTGCTTAGTGTTTGAGCAATGCTTCCACACACTAGCAGCCGGACCCCTAGTGTTCTCTTAGTATGTTTCTCTGTACCTCTTGTGATCCCCAGCATTCCTGCCTTGTTCCTAGTGTGTCCTAGCTTGTTTCCTGCTTTGCTCCCAGTGTGTTCCAGTACATTTCCAGTCTTGCTCTTGGTTTGTCCCAGCCTGCTCTCTACCTTGTGTCTGTCTACCTGTATCCTGCTGAGTTCACTCTGCGCACTCCTAGCTGCATTCCATCTTCTTTCTTCACTGTGCCTCTCTTTGCACTTCAGCGTGTTACTAGTTTCACCGCACTAGTCTGTTCCCCTTGTGTGTCCAGTCTCTCTCATTATCTGTACAAAACAGATTATAGCGCACACATTCAAGAATGACATTTTTCCTGCAAGGCTAGTTAAAAACACCTGAACATATACATAACAAATATATACAGGGGTTTGGTCATGTAGTTCTAAGCTCACAAACTGCGACAAAGTACCCCGAATTTCATTGGTCCTACCCTAGTAATAGAATGAAAGAACCTGCATCTCAACCATGGAAGCCAAACTCATCTATGTCGGAGAACTGAAGGAATTCCTCCTATGAACTGGTGGCCACTAATAAGAGGTAATGAAGAGGGGGAGGGGTGCTCCAGCCCCCCCCAAAAAAATGGTCCCTCATTATCTGCACCTGTGCACTCCCAGTATGTGTCTCTCTCTGTATTTTTGTGTTTTCTGGCTATTACACTGCTGCCATGTAAGTACAATGCCTTGAAAAAGTATTCATACCTCTTGAGGTTTTTCACATTTTGCCATATAACAACCGTAAATTCCAAGTTTTGTCAGATTCTCAATTAGATTTAGGTCTGGACTTTGACTGGGCCATTCTAACACACGAATATGCTTTGTTCTAAACCATTCCATTGTAGCTCTGCTCCAGTCTCAAGTCTTTTGCAGACTCTAAGGCCGCCTACACACGATCGGTCCATCCGATGAGAATAAGCCAACGGACCATTTTCATCGGGTCACCGCTGAAGTGGCCTGATGGTCTGATGTGCGTACACACCATCAGTTCAAAAACCGATCGTGTCAGAACGCAGTGATGTAAAACACAACGACGTGCTGAAAAAAACGAAGTTCAATGCTTCCAAGCATGCGTCGACTTGATTCTGAGGATGCGCAGGTTTTGAACCGATGCTTTTGTGTACTAACCATCGGTTTGGACCGATCGGTCAGCGGGCCATCGGGTCGATTTTAAAGCAAGTTTTAAAATTTTGGTCCAAAGGACAAAAGACCGAACTGAACTTCGGGCCATTTTCATCAGTTTGGACCGATCGTGTGTACGCGGCCTAACAGGTTTTCTTCTAAGTTTGCCCTGTATTTGGCTCCATCCACCTTTCCATCAACTCTGACCAGTTTCCCTGTCCCTGCTGAAGAAAAGCATCCCCACAACATGATGCTGCCACCACCATGTTTCATGGTGGGGATGGTGTGTTCAGGGTGATGTGCAGTGTTAGTTTACTGCCACACATAGCGTTTTGTTTTTAGGCCAAGAAGTTCCATCTGACCAGAGCACCTTCTTCCACATGTTTGCTTTGTTCCCCACATGGCTTCTCGCAAACTGCAAACGGGACTCTTATGGCTTTCTTTTAACAATGGCTTTCTTCTTGTCATTTGCCAGATTTGTGAATTGCATGACTATTAGTTGTCCTGTGGACAGATTTTCTCACCTGAGTTGTGGATCTCTGCAGCTCCTCCAGAGTTACCATGGGCTTCTTGGTTGCTTCTCTGATTATTGCTCTCCTTGCCCAGCCTGTCAGTTTAGGTAGACAGTCATGTCTTGGAAGGTTAGCAGTCACACCATACTCTTTCGATTTTCGGATGATGAATTGAACAGTGCTCTGATGTTCAAATGGGATATTTTTTTATAACCTTACCCTGCTTTTACTTCTCCACAACTTTTTTCCTGATTTGTCTGGTGTGTTCCTTGGCCTTCATGATGCTGTTTGTTCACTAAGGATCTCTAACTAACCTCTGAGGGCTTCACAGAACAACTGTATTTATAATGAGATGAAATTACACACAGGTAGACTCTATTTACTAATGATGTGACTTCTGAAGGCAGATTGTTCCATTCGATTTTAGTTAGGGGTATCAGAGTAACGGGGGCTAAATACAAATGCACACAACACTTTTCAGATATTTATTTGTAAAAAAAAATGAAAACCATTTATAATTTTCCTTTCACTTCACAATTATGTGCCACTTTGTGTTGGTCTATTACATAAAATCCCAAAAAAATACATTTACGTCTTTGGTTGTAACATGAGAAAATGTGGACATTTTCAAGGGGTGTGAATACTTTTTCAAAGCAATGTAGATTGCCCCAGAGTTGCAAGAGAGTCTCATCTGCTTTGCTTGCCTGAGGACCGCAACCTGGATATCGCCCACAGCACAAAATCTTCACCACTAAGAGCTCTAGTGAAGAATAAGCGGTATCTTTTCTGCTCGTTTCAGGGGTCTCACCACTACACCACTAGATAAGTCCTTCATATCTACTCTGTGGCTTTCACCACCATCCACCCGGCTGCTACACCAGGTTCTGGCCAGCCACTCCACCCCTCCTGGGAGCGGCTTCCTAAGTCATGACACAGAGGTGTTTCAGTTCCGGGAATGTATCTTTTACACCAGAAATGTTTCAACTCCTGAACTTCTTCTGCTACACTAGAGGGCTTTCCACTCTTGAACTGCTTCTACTATACCCAAAGGTGTTCCTACTACTGCTGCTTTGTCCACAATGTAGAATGCATTTCAAAATTAACAAGAAGAGTGGGACAACTTGTAAATGCCTCTTGTATCTTTTGGGCACTCCATCAGTTATATTTCCCACCATAGTTATCTGGCTTATTTACCGCCTGCCTGTGAGTCACATTCTTCTTACTTCAAAAGGGCCATTCATTCTTCTTCTGTTATGTTTCCTATTAAAGAAAATAATTTCAACATGCATTGGAATAGCAGCATCCTCATGTAAATTCTGTGGCAGGTAGGCAGACCTGGGTAAGAATTTGGCGGAGGATAAGTATGTAATGAAATGCAGCTTGTATGGTAACTGCAGTATTAATGGGAACTCTTATAATGTTTTATGAGAAGTCTGATTAAATGATGGTTTAGTATATATTTTATTTTATATATATATACTGGGTATATATATATATATATATATATATATATATATATATATATATATATATATACACTGTACAGACCAAAAGTTTGGACACACCTTCTCATTCCAAGAGTTTTCTTTATTTTCATGACTATGAGTCTCACACTGAAGGCATCAAAACTATGAATTAACACATGTGGAATTATATACATAACAAAAAAGTGTGAAACAACTGAAAATATGTCATATTCTAGGTTCTTCAAAGTAGCCAGCTTTTGCAGCAGACGCATCTCTAGAACAACTGTTAAGAGGAGACTGTGTGAATCAGGCCTTCATGGTAGAATATCTGCTAGGAAACCACTGCTAAAGAAAGGCAACAAGCAGAAGAGACTTGTTTGGGCTAAAGAACACAAGGAATGGACATTAGACCAGTGGAAATCTGTGCTTTGGTCTGATGAGTCCAAATTTGAGATCTTTGGTTCCAACCACCGTGTCTTTGTGCGACGCAGAAAAGGTGAACGAATGGACTCTACATGCCTGGTTCCCACCGTGAAGCATGGAGGAGGAGGAGTGATGGTGTGGGGGTGCTTTGCTGGTGACACTGTTGGGGATTTATTCAAAATTGAAGGCATGCTGAACCAGCATGGCTACCACAGCATCTTGCAGCGGCATGCTATTATCCATCCGGTTTGCGTTTAGCTGGACCCTCATTTATTTTTCAACAGTAAAATGACCCCAAACACACCTCCAAGCTGTGTAAGGGCTATTTGACCAAGAAGGAGAGTAATGGCGTGCTGCGCCAGATGATCTGGCCTCCACAGTCACCGCAGAGTGAAGGCAAGAGGGCCAACAAGTGCTAAGCATCTCTGGGAACTCCTTCAAGACTGTTGGAAGACCATTTCAGGTGACTACCTCTTGAAGCTCATCAAGAGAATGCCAAGAGTGTGCAAAGCAGTAATCAAAGCAAAAGGTGGCTACTTTGAAGAACCTAGAATATGACTTATTTTCCGTTGTTTCACATTTTTTTGTTATGTATATAATTCCACATGTGTCAATTCATAGTTTTGATGCCTTCAGTGTGAATCTACAATTTTCATAGTCATGAAAATAAAGAAAACTCTTGGAATGAGAAGGTGTTTCCAAACTTTTGGTCTGTACTGTGTATATATATATATATATATATATATATATATATATATATATATATATAGTCAAGGCTGAAAGGTAACATTTAAAAAAAAAACCTCTTTAAGGTTCCCTTTAAAGTGAGACTTTTTTCCCTAATGTTGTAAAAAGCTTGTTGTTTGTGGATCTCAGTAGCTCAAGGTGAAATTTAAACACATGAGTGAATGAATCGGAATAGGGAGTCCCCTCCAACCCCCCTCCAACCTTCTACCAGACTCTGTCAGAGGTTTCAGTTTCTGAAACCGAAAATTGGAGATTCTCTGCCCTCTACAAGTCTAATGAGGGCCAACTATGCAGGAGTAGATTTTCGCCAGAGACAAAAACAAGGAGCTAGCTCTGGTTCTCCTAGTACATGGTTTAGCTCAGGAGATCTATGGAAGGTAGGTTTGAATATCTATCAGTACAGCGATCCGTTAACAATATGCAAATCTCTCTGTTTAGGCTGATATGAAGTTGAATTTTTTCTCCCAAATTCCAGAATTATATTTTTTGGGACTCTGTCTATAGGTGGTCCATAATGGCTTGCCTATCACAGGTGCTAATTTTTCTTGCGTTGTCTGTCTTCTTTCTGTGCAATGACAAATGAATCTGAATATCACTAGCCATCTGCACCTGGTATTAACAAGTGTTCTCTCTTACCACAATATTATTCAGACTTAACCTTGTTTATCTTCTAAGATCAGATGGGATCAGGAACTCTCAGGTTAACACTACTTTCATAATCCATCATTTTCAAGGAGATTCTTAAAGGCTTCTTTCTTTCTTTTGTGCTCTTCCCTATCTCACATTTATTTGGACTGTGTGGTTTGGAATTCTTTTCAAATACAAGAAGCTTTGAGGTGTTAAAAGGGATCATAATACCTTTTCACTCTCTGTAAAGCTTCAAGGAATATTAGAGATCGAGAGTATTTAACCTTAAAATTTTAAATGGTTAAAATGGTCTAAAAAATGATGATTGTGGAAGATTTTTATAGCATTGAAAAATCCTTTAGAATATTTAAAAATATATATTTTTTTATTTTACCCAAATTTTAAGATACTATAAGGTTAAAGCACTTACAGCAGTCTTTGCTCCTTAACTGGTTGCGGACCGCCGCATGTACATTTACGTCAGCAGAATGGCACAGGCAGGCACATCAACGTATATATACGTGCCTGCCTTGCCGTGGGTCGGGGGTCCGATCGGGACCCCCCCCCCGGTACATGCGATGGTCCGGTTTGCTGGCCGAGCGATCCGGGATGAGGGGGCGGCTATTAATTTTTGTCCGCTCCCTCTGGATCGCTCCCAGCCAATCCGCGCGCTTCCCCGCCCTGTCACTTCCTCCTCCTGTGTAAACACAGGAAGGGGGAAGTGATGTGATCTCTCCACTCGGCGGTTTTTTCAACCACCACTGAGGAGAGATCACATCACACAGTAAGTCTGCACAACACTACACTGACACACAGACACATAGGCACATTTAACCCCCGCGATCGCCTACCCCTCCCCACTGTCACAGTGTCACTGATGGAGTGATTATATGTATGATCACTGCAGTTAGTGTCAGTGTGACAGTCAGTTAGTGTTAGGTCCAGGGTAGCCCCCCCCTACCCCCCTAATAAAGTTTTAACCCCTTGATCACCACCCTAGTTAACCCTTTCACTCCCTATTGCCAGCGTCACTAAGCGATAATTTTTCTGATCGCTGTATTAGTGTCGCTGTTCCCACTAGGTAGATATATATTTTTTATTGCGATTTTTTTTTTTACTAAAGACATGTGACTAAATACATTTTGGCCTAAATGGTTGACTAAAATTTAGTTTATTTGATTTTTCTTATAACAAAAAGTAAAAAATATTGTTTTTTTTCAAAAATGTCGCTCTATTTTTGTATATAGCGCAAAAAATTAAAATCGCAGAGGCGATCAAATACCACCAAAAGAAAGCTCTATTTGTGGGAAGAAAAGGACGCAAATTTTGTGTGGGAGCCACGTCGCACGACCGCGCAATTGTCTGTTAAAGCGACACAGTGTTGAATCGCAAAAAGGGGCCTAGTCATTTACCTGCATTTTGGTCCGGGTCTTAAGTGTTTAATGTGTGTGTGAGCAGAATATATATATATATATATTATAGCTCTGCAAATATGCACACCTCCCTGTGATTTGTCTGTTTATAAACCACTCCAAATACTTAGTGTTTTAAAGGGTAAAACATCTGGATGTGTATAGTACATGTATTGTAGATATGAGTTATCTTTGTTTAATAATAATAAAAATCCGGTCGAAATCGAAAATATTTCGACCATTTTTGGAATTAGTTAGTTTTTGACCGAATTTCGAAAAAATCCAGTCGAAATCAAAAATATTTCGACTGGATTAGTGTTTTAAAGGGTAAAACATCTGGATGTGTATAGTACATGTATTGTAGATATGAGTTATCTTTGTTTAATAATAATAAAAATCCGGTCGAAATCGAAAATATTTCGACCATTTTTGGAATTAGTTAGTTTTTGACCGAATTTCGAAAAAATCCAGTCGAAATCAAAAATATTTCGACTGGATTAGAAAACAGGACAAATAGTCTCTTTTCGAATATAATTTTTTTCTAATTCAATTCAAAAATATATTTTTTTTCGAATTCCGATCGAATTTCGTCCGCGGGTTTTCGATTCGGAATCGAAAACATTTGTTCGGATTCGGTAAATTCGTTAATATTGCTATTCGGGAATTCGTATGTCCGAATAATGAAGAATTTGTCCGAATTTTGATTCGGAACGAAAAGAAATTCACATTCCTAATTAATATGAATTACAGACTTTCAGCTTTAATTCAAGGGGTTTAACATAATTATCAAACACATTTTAGGAAATGCAGCCATTTTTATACACATTCCCCCCATTTTGAGCAGTTTAAATATAATTAGACAAATTAATATAATCATAAATACAATTTTCATTTTTAATATTTTGCTGAGAATTCTTTTACTGGCAATGACTGCCTGAAGTCTGAAAACCCATGGACATTACCAAAGACTTTTTTCCTCCTTTCTGATGCTTTGCCAGGCTCTAACTGCAACTGTCTTCAGGTGTTCTTTGTTTGTGGGTCTCAATGTATGCTCAATTGTGTTGAGATCAGGTGATTGACTTGGCCATTGCAGAATATTCCACTTCTTTCACCTTCAAAAGCTCCTGGGTTGCTTTTGCAGTGTGTTTTGGATCATTTGTCCATCTGTACTGTAAAGCACCATTCAATCAACTTTGCTGCATTTGGCTGAATTGGGCTTACAGTATATCTCTAAACACTGCAGAATTCATTTGGCTGCTTCTGTCTTCTGTCACATCATCAATAAACACCAATGACCCAGTGCCCCTGAAAGCCATGCAGGCCCATGCCATCACACTGCTTCCACCATGTTTTACAGATTGCATTGTGTGCTTTGGATCATGAACAAGCCTTCTCCACACTTTATTCTTCCCGCCATTCTGCTACAGATTAATCTTTTGTCCGTCCAAAGAATGCTTTTCCAGAACTGGTCTGGCTTTTTTAGATGTTTTGGTAAAGTCTAATCTGGCTTTTCTATTCTTCAGACTTATGAATGGTTTGCACCTTGTGATAAACCCTCTGTATTTGCTCTCATGAAGTCTTCTCTTGATTGTAGACTTTAACAATGCTACACCCACCTCCTAGAGAGTGTCCTTCACTTGTCTGGATGTTGTGAATGGGTTTGTCTTTACTATAGAGAGGATCCTGCAATCATCCACCACTGTTGTTTTCTGTGGACATCTAGGCCTTTTTATGCTGCTGAGCTCACCAATGCATTTTTTCCTCAGAATGTACCAAAGTGTTGATTTGGCCACTCCTAATGTTGCTGCTATCTCTCTGGTGGATTTGTTTAAATGTTGAAGTCCCATTTCACTTGCATGGGCAGTTTAATGTCTAAACTTTTTTGCCAGATTAGACATTAATGTGTGTTAATTTATTTTGAGGGGACAGCAAATTTACACTGCTATACAAGCTGTACACTCACTAGTTTACATTGTAGCAAAATTTAATTTCTTCAGTGTTGTTACATGAAAAAAATATAATAAAATATTTACAAAAATGTGAGGGGTGTACTCACTTTTGTGAGATACTGTGTGTGTGTGTATATATATATATATATATATATATATATATATATATATATATGTGACGGTGGTTGAAAATATCCCCGTCAAGCATTCCCTTCTCCTTCCATAAAATAAACCACCCAGTATTCCATGGGTAGGAATATCCCTGGCATCACCGAATAATCCACACATGAGCCAAGGCTTAATGCTGGATGTAACAGGACACACTTTAATGGCAAAACTCTGCAGATTTATATACACAGTTTACAAGCTTGTCATCAATCAAAGAACAATGAAATCTCCACCCCCTTTTCCACACACTGGGGGTTTCCATACAGAGGCATTTCGGCACCGCAAAGCTTGACACATCACATTCTTTAATTGAATTCAATTAACCTTTAGAATACACAATCACAGATCTAAAAGACATTTAGTAATTATCTCCCAGAGACAGAAGCCCCCAGGGGTAATTACTACAATGAAGCAATCAGAATAACAATTAACACCTCTACACACTGGACAATAAAATGTATCTCACAAGCCCGACTCCGGTATGCCATTGAAGGGTCATTGTCCAATTATCCAGGTCTAGAGGCACTCAGACATTAAAATTAGCAGGGAGAGAATTACACTGAAGTATATAGGCAATTGCATAAAAGTCCTTCACAATATATATATATATATATATATATATATATATATATATTCATACATACACATACTAGGGCCAATTAACCTCCGAGCATGTCTTTGGAGTGTGGGACGCAACCAGAGTACCCAGAGGAAACCCATGCAGGCACAGGGAGAACGTGCAAAATCCATCCATGCTTATACTGGAAGGACCTGGGTGTCTATAAACTCTACAGACAACCCTGACTTACTGTTATCATTGAAAAAATATCTATCCACCAGGAGAATACAAGTTGTTTTATAGATTTCTACCCTTGAGAATGCTCACCTTGTGTCTCTGGGTCCCTATACGTCCATAAAACAAATTAAATTCTCCAGCAGTCGGTATAACTGGCCAGCAAAGGCAGTCCAACTAAACACTTCCTCTAAGATTATGGTCAATGCAGAGGTCTCAATTTAATTTGGTCATGTGAAAAAGTATATCCATTAAAAATTGTTGACTTTTTTAACATATTTGAAAAGGCAAGCAATATATCATCATTCAAATAATGCCTACAGATAACAGTGATATATTTGATATATTTGAGAAAAAAAAATACCATATATACTCAGTCAGTGTACCTGCATTCTTAGTTTCAATAGATTTTTATTGAAGTTTTTCATGAAAACATACTCAAACAAGGTATAAGCATACATGGGAAATGTAAGGTACTTTCAACAATGCTCAGTGTTTCCAAGAGGAGTAAATATCAATAGGTACCACATAGTGAATTAACGAATTAACCTCTTGTATCGCAATGCATTGAACAGTGGTAGGATATTCGTAGGGTAACGCAATGGGGTATTATGGCCAGTCTACCCCGATCCCACACCATGGCCGTGGAGACCAGCGTTAGTAGATGAGCTCATCTCTCTCTAACCCTTCTCTGCTACCTGATCCCATCCCACCACATGTGTTTAGCTAGGCCTTCATACACGACATAAATTGTATGCTCTTCTGGAGTTATAGTGAAAGTTTAAAAAAAAAAAAAAAAAAGAAATGAGTAACTCATAATATTATAACACTAAAACTAAAACTAAAACTAAAACATTTTCTGCCCTAACCGACCCGAACCCTTCCACGCACTAAGTTGTGGGTAGTCAAGCTGTTTGGTTATTGGATTTCCATTCTAACCATGGAGCCCATAGGTTGATCACTGTCTCATAATTTCCGGAGGCGGATGCCTGAAGTCTTTCGTATAAACTGTGTGTCTGTATAGTGGATAGGACCTCTGATATCAAGGGAGGGGTTATAGATTTCCAATGCCTAAGAATGACAAGGCGAGTAGCCAAGAGGATGTGCGCATAAACAGTCCTCTGTGAGGCAGGGATTAAATCAATACCCACAGAGAGGATCGCCATAGCCGGATCTAACAGAGGGGAGAGACCCAAGACTCTGTTGAGCGTGAGTCCAACCTGGGACCACAGTGGGAGAATGAACGGGCACTGCCATAATATATGGTAAAGTGTACCCCTTTCTCCACACTGTCTCCAGCAACTTGCTGGTGCATTGGGGAACATTCTGGCTAGGCGGTGGGGAGTAAGATACCACCTTAGGAGCAATTTTTGGTGCATCTCTAAGAGGTTTGTACTCTTGGTGGAGGCAATCTGAAGTTTTATGGCTTTTTCCCATGAGCAGGTCGGATATTCCGATCCAAAGTCCTTTTCCCAAGCTAAAATGTTTGGGGATTTGACCATGACATCTTTTTCTTGAAGTCCCCTGTACATGACTGTTATACCCTTAGACCCAGTATTCGGATGACGAAAGAATTCAGCTATTTTGACTGGGAGGTGTTCAGAAGTAATGGAATTTTTTCTAAGAAACTGAGAGATCTGGATGTATCTATACCTGTCCGTATTGATGAGGTGAAATCTCTGTTGAAGAGTGTCAAATGTCAGCATCCTAGAGCCCACCATAGTGTCTTCCAGGAAATGTATTCCATTTTCCTTCCAGGAACCCAGATTAATATTTGGTATTAAGTTATGAACAGCAGTAATTGGGAATTTGACCATCTCTGTGGGTCCCGTCCAACCCTTAGTTGCACATAGGTGGGACCAGGCTCTCAGAGTTGCCAGGACCGTAGGAGCGTATCTCCTATGTAAGGACCCGGTAATAGTGGCTGACCTCAGAAAATCTACCAGATTCCCTCTTGGGACCTGCCTTTGTTCCAGATCTTTCCATAATACTCTAGAGTCGGGGTTAAACCAGTGTGATAATTGGGCCAGGATGGAGGCGAAGTAGTAGTCTTGTAAATGTACATGTCCTATCCCTCCCGCCAACTTGCTCTTGATTATCCTCCCAAAAGCACACCGTGCTCTCTTGCCCTGCCATAGGAAACTGTTTAGAATACCCTGGATGGATTTAAAGTACACACCCGGTACAGGGATGGGAAGGGTCCTAAATATATATAGAAGCTGAGGTAATATTAACATCTTGAAAGCTGCTAATCTCCCCATCCAGGACAACTCCGATTTGGCCAGTTTCTGTAATTTAGCTTTAAGAGTGTCCAGGAAGGGAGTGTAATTAGCAGCCATCAGGTCCTCTGTGTTGGGTGTCAGCGTTATCCCCAGGTATGTAATGCCTTTATCATTCCACACGTAAGGGAATCTGCTTCGTAGCAGCGCCTCTGTTTTAGAATTCACCCCCAAATTTAGTACATGCGATTTCGCTGCATTCACTTTATAATAAGACACCTCAGAAAAATCTTGCAGTGCTGATTGAGCAGCAGCCAAGGACGACTCAACGTCAGATAAAATTAAGATAACGTCGTCAGCAAATAAGCTTATGACGTGGTTTTTCGGGCCCACCGGTAGTCCAGCAATTTGGGGATGTGACCTTATGCTAGTAGCCAGGGGTTCCATCATTAAGTTGAAGATGAGCGGTGAAAGTGGGCACCCCTGGCGTGTACCATTTGTGATCTCAAAAGGGGCTGATAGAGCCCCCGCGATAAATACCTGGGCCGACGGCTGTGAGTAAAGGGCCATGATGGCTGAGAACACCCACCCGTGGAACCCAAACCTCCGCAACACCTCAGCCAGAAACCCCCAGTGGATCCTGTCAAACGCCTTCTCTGCATCCAAAGATAGGAGCAGAGAAGGCGTTCCCCTACGTCTTGCAAGATGTATCAGGTTGACCAAACGTCTAGTGGCATCTGACGTCTGCCTGCCTTTAGTGAACCCGGACTGGTCGATGTCTATAAGATCTGGGAGAATAGACGCCAACCTGGCAGCTAACAACTTTGCGTATATCTTTACATCATTATTTAGTAGTGATATCGGTCTGAAGTTCTGAGGAACGTCCGGAGGTTTCCCCGGTTTCGGTAGAGCTATAATTGTGGCCTTGAGCATCTCTTGGGGGAATGAGGAGGACACAGCAGCAGAACCAAAGACCCCTGCAAGGTGTGGAGAAAGCAAGTCCTGGAAGGCCCTATAATACTCCCCTGTGTAACCATCAGGGCCGGGTGATTTATTGAGTGGCAAGGATTTAATAATGTTCCTGACTTCTAAATCTGTTACAGGGGAATTAAGGTGTGCAAGTTGAACCTGCGTAAGTTGAGGGAGGTTTATATTATCTAGGAAGGCCGAAATCGTTGAATCTGTGGGCTGTGGGACCGACTGATCATCTCTGAGATTGTACAGCGAGCTGTAGTATCGACTAAATGAGTCTGCTATTGCTTGAGGGTGAGTTTGTTTAATAGAGGTGCTGGGCTCCAAAATATGGGATATCTGGGATTTGATCCTGTGACCCTTCACTCTATTAGCCAGGAGCTTCCCAGCTCTATTTCCACTTGTGTAGTAGGTAAGCTTTAGCCTCCTAGAGGCCTTCTCAAAGTCCTCAAGGAATTTGAGCCTGAGCTCTGTGCGGAGTTGGGAAATCTGGTGTGATAAAGAGGAGGAGGGTTGGGCCATATTCTGTCTGTCCAGGTCATCAATTTGAGATATAAGCTGAACGGTTTGCTGCTGCCTCTCCCTCTTAAGTCTCGCCCCCATCTGAATCAAAATTCCTCGCATAAAAGCCTTGTGTGCATTCCACAAGACAAACGGGTCGCCCACTGATCCGTGATTCAGTTCAAAAAATTCTTTAAGTTTCATTTCTAAGCAAGACCTGGATGGACCTTCCCTTAATAGATAAGAATTAGCTCTCCATAAGTAGGCATGACTGCGGAGGGAAGGATCCCCCACAGCCAAGCTCACTGGGGCGTGGTCCGACCAGGTGATGCTACCGATTTTAGCAGCAGTACATTTAAACAATAATGACTTATCAACCAAAAACATATCAATCCTGCTGTAAGAACCATGAGCTGCGGAAAAAAAGGTGAAGTCTTTTTCATTCGCATTAAGGCATCTCCATGCGTCATAGAGCTCATGAGAGCGTATGGATGCGTTCAATGAGGGGGGGGGGCCTCTTAGGAGAGGAAATCCCCACACACCACCAACGCTCCCTTCTGCACCCCACGTATCTTTCTCATAATCCTGTGGAAGAAATTAACTTGTCTAGCATTCGGGGCATATATATTGGCCACAGTATACACAGCTGAGTTGATCTCACATATCAGAAGTAGATAACGCCCTTGTGGATCTATTACAGTGTGAAGAAGACGAAAAGCTACAGAATCCCTCACTGCCACCATCACCCCTCTTTTTTTGGAGTCTGCATTCGCCATGAATACGTGGGGGAACTTTGGGTGGGTGCATTTAGGATGTGCGGTATGGCTGAAGTGCGTTTCTTGCACACACAAGACATCACAGTTGTACTGCAGAGCGTCTTTCCATAGGGACTTCCTTTTGGCCGGGTGATTCAGACCCTTAGAATTTAAGGTGAGGAAATTCACCGCCATGGAGGTGCATAAATAAGGTGCTTAAAGAGGCAAATACAGATCAAGGCACTTACAAAAGATGAGAGCCGGGTCCCTGAGGAGGCATACAGCTTCGGGGGAGTGGCGTGTGGGCGCAGCAGAGGTAGCCAGATTGAGACAAACTGGAACAGGGTGGACATCAGGACGAGTTCGGTCAGCAGGGCAGAGTAGAACTGTTGAAACAAAAAAAACATAACAAAACAACAGCGGCCAAAAGCCTTAGAAAAAAAAAAGGTGCAGGAGTGTGACTTTCGGTCACTCAAGTGTAATCCGGGGGTAAAATTGAACTAGGAGCTGAGAGAGAAAATGCAAAAAAATTAAAGGGAAAAAAAAAATATTTCTTCCAGCGGAAAGTACAACACAGGTAGGTACAATCCAGCTCAGTTGTGTGTGTGAGCATTTCTACGATCCACAGTGCGCCATTCTTGTCCCTGGATTCCCTTGTTGGTATGTCGGGGTGGATTTTGTTGTAGATCAGGAACTATTCCCCAAGCTTTCAATGTGTCTAGACCTTTTTCCAGGGAGTCCATCACAAAGTCTTTGCCGTCCTTTGTGACTATCAGCTTCGTTGGGAATCCCCATTTATAGATCAACTTGTGGTTCCTGAGGGCTTTCGTGATTGTAGCGAGATTCCTACGCTTTTGCAGCGTATATTGCGATAGATCAGTATAGAACTGAAGATTGGTATATTGCGCAGGAATCGTGTCTGATTGGCGCGATAGTGTCATGAGCCTTTCCTTAGTATGGTAAAAATGTAGTCTAAGGATCACATCCCTAGGGACATTATCGGATAGATAGGAGGGTTTAGGAAGTCTGTGTATTCTGTCTATGGTAAAGTCCAATTCAGACATGTCAGGCAGGGTTGTGGTGCATAGTTGAGTAACATAGCTGCGGAGATCTTGCTGCTTAACCGACTCAGGGATCCCCCTTATTTTTATATTATTCTTCCTGGATCTATCCTCCATCTCAGCTATCTTTGCCTTCAGTACTTCAATATCATCCTCATTGTTTTCATTAGCGTCCACCAGAGCGTTAATAGTGGAGGCATACTCCCCCATCTTTTCCTCCACATGTGAGACCCTATCAGCAACATGTCCCAGGTCAGAACTGAATTTGTGCATACATGAGACCATATCAGACTGAAGGGAGCTTCTCAGTGAGATTAACATGTCTTTCAGCACTGTGTCTAGCACAGGCTTGTCAGTAGTGGGGAACGAGTCGATAGAGTCAGGCATGTCTCTTGTATCATCCCCGGAGTCTGAGTGAGAGCTCACCTCGTGGCAGGCTTCTGCAGCATCCAGACGGAGTCTCACCTTCTCTGGGCTCCCTGAGGACGGAGTAGCTGGAGGGGATGTTCGATGCCTGGGAGAGTTGCTCCTCTTAGTTGCTTTCCCCTGTTGGGGAGGGGATCGTGAGTTCCCGGGCAGCGGTGTTGAGGACGCGCCGGCGCCATCTTGCTTTGGTCCCACGGAGAAAAACTCTGTGAGCTTAAGGGGACGATTCCCCTCTTTTTTGCGCCGACCCATGGTCCCTGCGCGTTCCTCTGTGTACCGGGAGGTAGAACGCCGCGGTAGTGGAGTGTAGCTCTCGCTGGATTGTGTGCTAGCAGCCGCTGAAGATTCGCTGGATCCGGAGCTCCTTTACAGTGCGGCCATCTCGGTCTCCGGCTAGCTCCGCCCCCAGTGTACCTGCATTCTTGACAGGCGTCCATTTTCTTAAACTCGTGGCTTCCTCCTGGCATTCCGTTCCGTGATAGGAATTTGATAGGCCTATCGCAGAGGACCTCTCATCCTCGGACAGTTTTCCCAGCAGACACTGTGTTCAGTGTTCTGCCAATCACGGATGTCCTCTTGTCTGAGGATGAAAGAATGACCGTGATTGGCGGAACACTGAACACAGTGTCTGCTGGGAAACTGAGTCCAAGGATGAGAGGACCTCCGTGATAGGCGTAACACAGTGTCAAATGCCTATCACGGAACGGAACACCACTTTAAATCCTTGAAATTGGAATCAGGTGTAACAGATTAGGTGCCAATGATCAGGAATTCTTGGGAAGTATGCAGGGGGAGTTTGTCCTATTTAACCCCCATATGTCTATATCTGGGGTACAAATTACTGTAGTTGTTTGGAAAACTCTATTGTTGGATGGTGTCAATCTGTTGTCTTTGGGCACTTTTTGGCACAGGCAGTAAATAAATTTTTCTGTATCAAAATGGGTATATAGCTGAAAGAAAATGTAATTCTGTTATGCTCTTCCGGAAGTCTTTTTCAGTTTTTCCAGTAGTCTTCTTAGTCCAGAAGAAACATAATTTTTAATGACACTCCCAATTGCAACTGGCAAAATAACTTTTGTATACTCACCACCCAATAAATCCCAGAATATATAAACAGTATTGCCACATGGCTGACTGCTGAGAGTAAAGATTGTTATTTCTCAAATAGATGAAAAAGAACATTAAATTATTTGTCTTTAAACTACTAAAACACTTCCTGTGGGTTAGACATTTTCTTAATGTAAATGCTCTTTTCCAGTTTCTAGGGGAATCTCTTTGTAAACATTTAATTTCCTAGTTAATGAGTTTACCAGAAATTCACTAAAGCATTGATTTCTATGTTTAACCATTGGTGCCATCATTAAACTTGTATTAACGGTTTCTTATTCTCGTTTTTGTAGCACTTTCTTTATAAGACTGGGAGGTTGATTTACTAAAGGCAAATAGAATTTGCACTTTTGCAAGTGCAGTTGCTCCAGGGCTTAGTAAATGAGGGAGAGCTCTGCTGACGGTCATCCAATCATGTGCAAGCAAAAATGCTTTTTTTTTTACCTTGCAGATGATTGGGTATTCTTTGTAAAGTAAAGCTTTACCTAATTGACTATGCTCTTGTAAAGGTGCACAGACTATTTGCCTTTAATAAATCAACCCCCTAGCCTTATAAAGAAAGTGCTACAACCCCATGATGTACTTGTTTTTTTTTTTTTTTTTTTTTTTTTCAGGAGCAAATTTGTTGAACTGAGAGGATCACCCAAGGTTATAAAGCACTTTATTTCCATTGACTGAGTAGGGCATATTACCATGATATATATTTGCATAATTGTAACAAGCAATAAATAAGATAAAAATAAGTCCTCACAAATCACCGTGGAACAATTCATTTTTAAAGTTTACAGAAGTACTTAAAGTGAGAATGCATTAAGGTTAATAAAAATATGCCTTTACAACCACAATCCTCCACTTCAAAGATGTTTACCCTTGCCTGCCCTTCTCAAAACTCAGGGCAGCTAGGTGACAGACTATCTGGAAGACCTTCTCCTGAAGGATGCATCCCCTCACAACTCTCAGTGAATGTCCAAAAACAATTTAACTGCTTCAGGGCTTTGATGGGGGTCAACCTAAAAAAATTACTATCTCTACCTAGATTATCTGGGTCTAATTCTAGATTCATTTCATGCAAAGGTCCAAAAAAACAAGTTCTTTGTCTAAAAGCTCATGCTCAACAGCTGAGATCCAAAGGATATCCCACAGTGAGATGCGCAATGAGAGATCTGGGCCTTATGGATGCCTTCTTTGAGGCTGTACCCTTCGCCCAATTCCATTCGAAAACTCTTGAACCTAATATTCTATCAATATGGAAAAACAAAGCTCTTTCTGTGGATTTTCTTTTAGGTGCATTCAGGTTTCAGCATCTATGTTTGAGCTAGAAAAAGAAAGTTAGGTACTGGAAGAACAAGAGGCAAGAAGTCAGTCCAACTATGAGACTTGCAGGACCTCTGGGGCCTAGCTTTCCTGCCTCCTGCTTACTTTTTACCTTTCAATGTGCCATCTTCAGACTACAAATAAGACACATTTATTGATCGCTTTCCATCAACTTTAAGCACAAGGAGTGGTTTCAAGTTTTCTGTTCAAACCTATTCACAGTTCCAAAAACCCAAATAGGGGCATCCGCCTAATACTGCACTTACAAGATCTGTCATTGCTTCTTTATAGACAGGGGACTTTTTGACATTAAAATCTGCCCCCAGCCCTTTCCCTGTCTGGAGTACCTGGGTCTAGTCTTGGACAGCTCAAGCCAAAATCTTTCTTCATTGGGAGAAAGTAACCTCCCTATAGTCCAAATTCTTTAGAAGGTGGTAAAAATGGATACCAGTCTTACAGGCTGGACAGTGTTTACAACTCCTGACTCTCCGGGAGCATTGTCCCCAGAGGTGTCAAAACTCTCCCTCAAGATTTGGGAACTGAGAGGTACAGATTTTCTTTACAAAACTGGACCTCCCTTCTGCAAGGTCACCCAGTCAAGGTACAGTCGGACAATGCATCAGCTGTGGCTGACATCAACACCATCGGGGGGAGGGGGGGTGGCACTAGAGAGTCAAACTTCCCTATGAGAAATAAGTTTGATAATCTCCTAGGTGGAAAATTACAGTCCAGCTGTTTTGGCTGCCCACACCCCTGAAGTGGACAATTGGCAGATGGACTTCTTAAACCACCAATGCATTGACCCAGAGGAGTTCTCTCTACACCCTGAAATCTTTCAAAATGTATGTAAAAACTGGAGATACCAGATATGGACAGTTTATAGTGTGTGGCCTGGGACCTTAGTCAAAAACAATGAAAACTAACTTGCAAAAGTCTTGTACCAGATTCATTGTGAGACATTTACCTGAGCAGTTCCTACAGAATGTCCTGAATGTCCAGCTATATTCAATCAGAACCTGAAGCTCATCCCTAATGCAGTCAAATGATTGAACATAGGATCTTGCTGGGATTAAGATCCTATGTAAAATTGTTTCAGTATACTGTAGATATGTAATGTTTGTTCTAGTGTTTTACATTCACTGAACTGGAAGAGACTGGGATCATCAGCCCTTTTTTATTTTATTTTTGTCATAATTTATCTTGAAGTTTTTTTTTTCAATTCTTTATTTATTTCAAGAATATCTTGAATTTTGACACATCTCCATACGTCTTTAGTTCTTGTAACAAATTAGGAAGGGATTCCATCGGGCTGGTCAGACTATACATCATGCCGTCCGCATATGCTGAGATCTTGCATGCTGTATGTCCCAGAGACACTCCCTTAATATCTGGATTCGATCGAATCCTACTTAGTAGGGGTTCCACAGATAAAAGAGGAGATAGGGGACAACCCTGTCTTGTCCCGTTTGACAATTTAAAAGGTGACGACAGTATTCCGTTCACTCTAACCTGGGCCGTCGGGTGAATATAGTTGCTTGCAATCCATTGCAGCATCTTTTTACCGAACCCCATGTGTCTCAATACCATAAACATAAATTGCCAATTTATCTGATCAAAAGCTTTTTCAGCATCCGTTCCAAGAAAGACAAACGGGCCCTTTTTTTTTTCTTTTTTCAAAACAGGCAAACAGATAAATAGCTTATCTTTAGGGGGAAAAAAAAATAGTCCATCAATTTGTTGGTACAACAAAAAAGGGTCAGCTCCCTGCCCATTACAGGGTGTTTGAAAGCTCTGCTGGCCCCAGTCTCAAGCAGGAGGTCTTCACAGTTCAGAAGTTGTGTCTCAACCACAAGCTCGCTCAGATCGCGTACACACCAGCAAATATATCTGTTCAAATCGGTCAGACAGACCGATTTGAACAGATCTGTCTGCTGGTCGTTTTGGTTTGATCGTTGTACACACGATCAAACCAAAATCCCCGCCAGCAGACAGCGCGGCGACGTGGCGGTGACGTTGACGCCGCCACGTCACCGCAACAGGAAGTAAATTACTTCCGCGCATGCGTCAAATCCATTCGACGCATGTGCGAGAAGATATGTCTGCTGGTTAGTGTACTAACCAGCAGACATGTTGGGCGGACGGATTCCCAGCCGACAGATTATAAAGCATGCTTTAAAATCTGTCGGCTGGCCAAATCCGTCTGCTCGCCCGTACACACGATCGAATCTGTCTGCTGGGACGGTCTGTCAGACTGTTTCCAGCAGATAGATTTGATCGTGTGTACGTGGCCTCACACTGCTTACTCACAGACATGTGCTGGCTGTTTCCTCTTTTTCTGGACTCTGATGCAGATGGGTTAACCCCTCTAGGACCTAAGTACCCATAATCAGGATTTGGAGGTTCTCTTCCAAAACAATTTGACCCTCCAAATTCCAGGTCCCTAAAGGGGGCTTACCATTCCAGAGATTACTGAAAATTAGTCCTCTCCTCTCCAACCAGACTACCCCAGAACCAATTGCCCTGCATGGGTGAGAACCCCTGAGTACTCAACAATGTCTTTAAATCATCAATTTTAAAGGGACCAAACAGTGGGCAAATATGACTGAAGAAAAAGCAAGGTTGCTTTGAAATGCATTCTTGTTCCAGCTCCAGCGTTCTCCAACAACATAAGTTGGCTTCAAATCCTGGGCCCTGTGTTCCATCTATGGCTTTGGCTCTCTAGTGACAGGGGTTCCTTGCTTCAATTCCATCTCCACTACTATGCCAGTGGCCAAGGCAAGGCATCCTGGTTGCCTGTCTAATCTCTGTCCCAGATTACCTGACTGTCATGCTGAGCTACATTTTAACTTTGTGAGTGCTTTTTTACGTTTTATATTAATAATACTATGTACAATCCATATCATATAAATCAAATAACATTAGTGAATTGACCTCATAAAGTCCTTTATCTTAAAAATAAATTATGTTGCACAATGTCCAAAAACACAATATCCCACAAAGTAAATGTCCTCTAAGTTCTAACAAACCAGCCAGGTGCTAGCTGATGTCACTTTTTTTTCATTATTGCTATTAAAATTCTAATGAAATAATGTTGCTTTGTCTTATAACAATTTTGTTATTAACGTGAACTAAAATAAAGAATGTACAGTATGAGCCTTATATTTTATTAAACCATTGTCTCTAAAAGAACTGGAAAAGATAATCTTTGAACCTGGCCTTTTTTGCTGGCTGGGCCAAGAGAATAGCAAGTGTGGCAGCTGTCTCTTTGGCATATTGGAATTTTACTGCCCCTGCCCCCCTGCCACCTTCGCGACAGAAGAGAAGAAAACCCTACATAGACATGATGGAGTAGATTTTCCAGGCAAGTCTTGGAGGCATTATAATAACCTTTTCTTCAAATAAAAATGTATTGATATTAATTAGAGGTGATTTTAAAGTAAAGTATACTATGGACTGACAATTTAAGAAGTGTAAAATCTCTCTCTGTTTTGGCCCCATCTTCTGCGCACCTTCTCCCACCTTCCTGCTGATTTTCAAATTGGTCCAAAAGAACCCAATTATAACTAAAACTAAAGACAACCCTTTTTTTTTTCATTTTAGTTAGAGTAAGGAAGGGTTATAAATAAAATTAAAAAAATATCCTGCGCTCCAAGTGCAATTAAAAGAACAAACTCGGAAAGCTGCTTGCACCAATTATATACACATCTAAAAATAAACCAAATAACTAAAGACTGTAGCTCTGTCTTGCACAAAAGCGTACCCATGAAGATGTCCTTTATTACAAAACATGTGTGGGATAAGTTATTGCAGTGACATCATCACGCCTGACAGGGTAGCTGACCAAGGTTTCTGATATGTTGTATACTGTCTGGTTTGGATGCCAGTACCTACCTATTTTAAATAAAAGTTTTTAATAAGGTATTACACTATTGGTGATTTCCCTCCTTTTTTATGATATGGTTAACTGTCTGGCTACCTGGATGTCTGTGATGTGATCCAATTAGAGCCAAACACATAGATGAAATGCTGATCTGTGAGAACAAGTATCCACCATCCATCCATCTGGGGCTGGGATTTCTCCCTTAAGCACTGTTAGACCTCTGAGCTTTTGAGGTCTATCGGGTAAGCAGCAGTGGTGTATTGATTTGATGAAAAACACAATTCTTAATGATATTTATGCTGATTACTGCTAAAGAAACAGTTGTCATTGCTAAAATCTTGTATATAGTCCCTTTATCATCCCCTCAAAGAGCTTGCATACAATTGATGTTAGGCTAACTGGTCTGTAATCCCAGGGATGTATCTTGGTCCTTTTTTTAAGCTTGGTGCTACGTTGACCAATCATCTAGTACCATTCTAGTACCATTCCAGTCAGTAGTCTGTTTATAAAAATTAGGAACAATGGTCTGACTATTACTTGACGGAGTTCCTCAAGGACCCTCGGGTGCAAGCTATCTGGTACCGGTGACCTATTAATACGTTTTTTCAAGTCTATTTCTAATTGTGTTTTCTGTTAACCATGATGGTGCTTCCTGTGACATGTCATGAGGATAAACATTGTAGTTTTGGTTACTGAATCCCCCTGATTTCCTCGTGAAGACTGAGGATAAGAATATATTTTAAATACCTTCGCCATCGCTCCATCTTTAGTAACCAGATTTCCTTCATCATTCTTTATGGGACCAATATGATCTGACATCCCTTTCTTACTATGTATGTACACTTTAGTGACTTTACAAACACTTTAAGGACTAGAAGAAGTCGCGGCTGGTGCTCCAATTTTTTTCGGGGGCAAAAACAAACTAAAAAATTCTGAAAAAACAGAAAAGAAAATCAAATGCAGCCACTGTGCCATCATTTGCAGCCACTGTGCCCATCATTTGCAGCCACTGTGCCCATCAAATTCGGCCACTGTGCCCATCAAATGCCGCCACTGTGCCTGTCAAATGCCGCCACTGTGCCCGTCAAATGCCACCACTGTGCACGTCAAATGCTGCCACTGTGTCCCCCCACCCGCTCTCTGACTGCCCGGCACTTACTCCAGCGATGGCATCTGAAAAGGGGCCGGACGCCTGAATAGGGAGTGGCTACAGTGGCCATGGATAGATTCATGCTATGCATGAATCTATCCATTCTACACAGAGGGGGAGGCATGACAGAGGGGGCGGTGCCTAGATGCCCCTAATGGATGGGTCGCCACTGACTAGAAGACTCTCTCTCTATGTCATTTATCATTCTATTCCTATTGTTATGTTTGGCAGTTGCACTAGTGTCCCCTTTTCTTGTGCCTGGATATGTTTAAGGTTTTAATACTCGCTATAAAAACTTTTTTAGTTCCGGCTGCAGCTCAGCCCTTTAACTTTCGGGTCTTACACGAGACACAATAAGCAGCGGGAGCCATAGGCTCCTGCCGCTGTCAAACTCCTGTGATAAGGGAGCAGGGGCATGGCTTACTGGCTGACACATGCCCTGGCCGGAGGCTGAAGTGTCGGAAGGGGTCCCTTGCGGCTAAGTGCAGTACACCCCTGAAGATGGTACAGAAGGTGTAGTGCCCAAAGAAGCACAGGATGTCAGATAGGTAGAGAAGGGTGAAGCCAGTGGTCACCTGAAGTATATCGAAAGATGCAGGATAGACAGCTGGGCCCAAGTCTTTAGGAATCCTCAGTAACACTTGGCCATGGTGTATGCAGAAGACAGTAGTGACAGCCAAGCCAGGGGTCAAACACTGAGGATCCATCAGGAGGACGAGGCGGGTAGCAGGAACACAGGGTCAAGCCAGCGGCAAATACAGGAAGGCAAGCCAGGAACAGGTAATGATAGTGATGTCAATGGTGCAAGCCAGGATCAAACACTGGACACAGCAGCAAATTTGATAAAGCAAGACAGGGGATCAAACCAGGAGAGCAGATCAGACAGGTCAGAAGCAAGCTGGGTCACAACAGGAAATCCAAATAGAATATGCACAGAGGCTCAGGAAAATGGGTAGGCTGATGACAATCCAGCAATGTGATGGGCTCAGCAGCAGCCTTATATAGTGCAGTATTGCCTACATGCAATCACCAATTAGCGCCGTTGGGAACCTGCCTGTGCCCACTCGTTGTTCTTTTTGCGACAGTGCCTACGGCAATGCGCTGGAATCTTCCATTACCAGTACTGGCACTATTGCCATTTCTACGGCAATTTCCCTGACACCAGCCCTGTGTGTGTCTATGGGTTTAACCAGCCGAGCTCAGCAGCATACCCGCAGGGGTACCCCATTAGGACACAGCTTGCTGAGGGGGCATCGAGAGGAAGGAGGAGTAGACCACACCGGTGGCATGTGCAATTTGGTTTGAAATTTAAGGCTACTTCATTGTATTATGATATAATTTTGAATCCTTAAAGCAAATTAAGTTACAGAAATATATGTGTTTTTTCATTTGATGGAACATCAATTATTGCTAGTTTAAATATTGGTTGTTAACTGAGCATGATTTATTAGTTATTTATTTATTTATCAATTTTTTACATTTTGGGGTGCATTCCACCCCCTTTTTTTTTCTTTTTCTTCCATTTCCCTCCTTCCTAAAGCCGGAATCTTCGAACTTCATTTTTATTGGCTTGTTGTAGTGTTGTATGTCACCGCGTTCTTGATGGTCGGAATTATCTGCAACCGTGTGTATACAACACAAGTTTGAGCCAAAATTCCATTAGAAAAAAATCCATGTTGGCACATTAAAGTGTAAGCTTTTTTTTTTTTTTATAACAAACATTTTATACTTAAAGGAACACTAAAGGTTTGTTTTTTATTAGATCAATTGATTGCTGTAAGCTAGAGCAGTGGTCTCCAAACTGCGGCCCGAGGGCCAGATGCGGCCCTTTGCTTGCCTTTATCCAGCCCTTGGGGTACAATCCCTTCCACTGATACGAGACACTATTCTGCCATCTGACACTGACAATGGAGCACCATTTCTCCTATGGACACAACTAATAGAGCACTATTACTCCCTATGATACCAGCAATGGGGCACCATTCCTCCCCCTAATACCAGATGTTCACCAAAAATGATGCCAGGAAAATTTCTACACCCGCTGGCCAAAGTCCGGCCCTCCAAGGGTCTGAAGGACAATGAACTGGCCCTTTGTTTAGAATGTTTGGAGACCCCTGAGCTAGAGCATTTAAATATTACTTACCTCGTTTTTCCTTTTGACCTCCAAAATACAGTAATACAGGTTTAAAAATGCCATTTCCTGTCTCTCCTCTTCTTGCTTTCCACCAGCATCTGAGCCGTTTTGCATGGTGGAAAGCAGAATGGGTTCACCCCCTCCCTATGACTACAGCCCTGCGTGAAGATGCTCTCTTATCCCTCACAGTTCCCATTAGGCCGTGATGTAGCAAGAATGAATGTGCACTGCAAACCAGGAAGTCGGTGAGTATAACGATTCAGGAGTGACAGAGGTGAATAAAACAACTCGATTTCAACAGGTATCAAACTAGTTATAATGCAAAACATTACTTTTTACTTTATCAGCTACTGTCAGACTTTAATTTAAGAGGAAAATATTTTTGTCTTTACAACCCCTTTAATTCCTCTGTGCCAAGGTTTGGCACAGAGTGGCCCCGATCCTCCTCTTCTGGGGTCCCCCCATGGTGCTCCTGGCTCCTCCTCTCCTTGAGTGCCCCTCGAGAGCTGCATTCCATGGGGGTCACTCGTGCGGGCTCGCTCCCAAGTCCTGCTGCTGCGTCTATTAACACAGACAACAGGACTCGGCCCGGACCCCCACTTCCATGTCACTGGATTTGATTGACAGCAGTGGGAGCCAATGGCTCCTGCTGCTTTCAGTCTATCCAATAAGGACCAGAGACGGCGGCTGGAGCTGCTATGCTTGTCCCTATTACTGGAACAATCAAGTTCAAGTAAGGAAAATGGGGAGTCCAGGGGGCTCAAAAGATGTTTTACCTTAATGCATACTATGCATTAAGGTGAAAAACCATGAGGGTTTACAACCCCTTTAAGCAGAAGACAATGTAGGTTATATATATGCTTGAAATATGCTGATATTTAAACTAAATGATATTCTGATTTACTAATTTATTGTGATATATTCTATATGTAAAAGACTGCTTTGTGTAATATCATTGCACAGAACAGGTAAGCATAACATCTATAAAAAAAAAAAAAAACGCTTTGGCACTTAAAATCCACTTTAACCACGTCCAGCACTACTGAGTGAAATCCCTATAAGAATGATTAGGGTATATCTAAAGCCAAGTTTTTTGTTTCATTATAATTTTTTTTTTTTTATAAAAAAAACCTGTCACACTTTTCTTTTAATCATATGTGCCTTTTTTTAGATTTCCCTTCACTTCTTGTCTTGTACAAATCAGTAAGGGGAAGAAAATCTCTCCAAAGTAGTGAAGAACCCTTCTTAGATACTGTAACTGTCTCTGGAACAAGTGTGCCTTTTGGAAGATTTCCTATTCTATTAGCAACCTAAAAATGTGATTTGTTTTTCATTTGCAGGCTGAGTGACAATAATAACCTAACCTCCTTAGTGTGGAAACAGCCAGCAATAAAAACCTAATGCTGATTACACACAATCGGAAATTCCGACAACAAAACCGTGGATTTTTTTCCGACTGAATTTTGGCTCAAACTTGTCTTGCATTCGCACGGTCACACAAATGTTGTCGGAAATTCTGAATGTCAACAACGCGGTGACATACAACACTACGCAAGCCGAGTAATAATAATTAAAGGACCACTAAAGGAAATATTTTTTTTAGATAAATAGTTTCCTTTACCTTAATGCAGTGCTGTTTTCATGTTCTCATTGTTCGTTTTTGCTTTGAAGTAGCTGTAATACTTCTCTGATCTCCACGCTTCCTGGTTGTCTGGCTCCTTATGAAAAAACTCATGGCAGATTTTCACTGTGGTCTAAGCTGTGTGTCTAAAACTCCTCAGAACCAAATTCATTTTAAAAACAAAACACTGCCCTGGATTTGTTTGTTTTTGTTCTGTGTGTCTTCTCTTCTTCACAGAAACATGAAATCATTTTAAAAACGAAAGCGAAACTAGAGGCACATTATATGATTGATTTTTATCTATGTTTAATAGTTTTTAAAAGGAATCAGTTAACTTTTATGTCTCTATACCCTGTAAACAGTCATTTCAGCAAAAAAAAAACTTTAAGTTCGATGATTCCAAGCATGCATCAAATTCATTCCGAGCATGCGTAGAATTTTTGTGCATCGGAATTGCATACAGACGATCGGAATTTCCGACAAGAACTTTTGCTGTCGAAAAAATTGAGAACCAGCTCTCAAATTTTTCTTGTCAGAAATTCCAACAGAAAATGTCCGATGGAGCATACACACGGTTGGAATTTCTGCCAAAAAGCTGACATTGAACATTTGTCAGAATTTCCGATCGTGTCTACGAGGCATTAGAGCGGGTCTAACGATTCACCACTCTATCCAAAATTAACAAAAACATTTTTGGCTTTAGCTACTTTTAATTAATAAATGATTTTTAAACTATCACATTCTATGAGAATTTGTAGTGTATCATTCTGTCTCCCAGAATTAACATTTCCACTTTCTAATATCCTTTTAAAGCAAAATGTGTAAAAGTGCCTCAACGAACACCTTTAAATAATTATACAATTGTTTAAAAAAATTAAGCTTTGATAACATGGCTGAGTGCTTTCATGTTAGCGGGAGTGTGACTGTTCCTTTAAACGACATCCTAATTCCTTCAATAGGTAAAAGCTATTTAATTCAAGGGCACGGCCCTGCAATGCGTTACCGCAGCGAGCTTGTTAGTTTAGTAGTGGGAGAACATTTCCTGCTGACAGATCTGCGACATCTGAGGAGAAATGTGGAAAAAACCTGCAGGCCAGCAACAACCTTATAGGAAAGTGTGTGTGTGTTGTCCTTTTTTCTTTTTTTTTTTCCGCTTTTATTTAATTTAGCATTTGGGGGTCTCACGGACACATACATTTACGTTTTAGTGAGCTTCCTGGTGCAGGGGCTTGCTGTCATTTGTAAAATATTCTGGCCAATTAGCTAATAGAGTACTCGGGTTTCGTGTGTTTTGATACAGTAATACTAAGTACATTGTAAAGGCCAATTACACAAATCATCCCCATATGCCGAAACCAGAGTCTCGTTATGGACTGTATTTATGAATCCTCTGTGAGGAAATGTGCCCGCAGGCAATTTGGACCATGTGCGAAAACAGAGCCAATGGGATTGTCGGGGAAGAATCGTTGCAACCCGCGGAAATCCTCCTGCATCTCTCTGCAAGGAGCCCATTGTGCTGGGTGCCAGGTCGCTGATTAAAGGCACATTACCCAGAATCCTCTTAAACCCACGTATGAAGCTCAGAGCAAATAACATCTCCCCCACCGACACAGGCAGGAAAACACCAGCATTAGCAGAAAGCCTAAAGCAGACGAAAAACGTCTTAACAGCCGTATTGCTCCCAATGGAAAGTACATGTTGGTGCAACGAGGAGACGTATTTTTTGTTCTCTATAAGAAGGTCAGGATTAATGTTAGGGCAAAGGCGTGCTAAGCTTTAAGCTGCTTTCTTATAGCAGGTACACTTCATTGTATGCTACAGGTGCAAGCAAAAATACAGTTCCCAGATGATGGCTTGTTTTATGGCATTTAAAGGTGTCGTTCTTGTTGTTGGCAAAGCCGGGGTAAAACTTTTTTTTTTTTTATCTCTCTATAGTTTACTCACCTGTTAACATTAGTTCACCAGCCGCGTTTTCCTAACCCGAGGCTTCTACGTAAATCTCACACCGCCATTTCAGTGTTGGCAGGACTCCACCCTGCTGTGGTTATATGGTTATCTTCCTGAGCTTTTAAAGCTCTCTGTAGCCGTAATTAAAGGATGATGGGTTTGAGGAGAAGAGCGGGTGCCAGAATTCCGAATGTTAAATGTGAATTTCTGCTTTTACCTTGCTCATGATATTACATGTGTCATTGACTATCTAGGATGCAAGACTGGAGTTCCTACGGAAGTTTACAATTGGTTTGGCCTCTGGGACGCTAGCCTCTATCATTAACATCCCATTTGATGTGGCCAAGAGTCGGATTCAGGGGCCGCAGCCAGAACCCGGAGTGATTAAATATCGTAGCTGCTGGAAGACGATACTCGTGGTTTATAAGGAAGAAGGGTATAAAAATCTTGTAATCATTTCTGTATCATTACTTCTGATTCCAGCACTCTGCACTCAGCCTCCGTGGTGATCCTACTTTCTGTTTTATTTTTACTGCTTTTGTTTATTTGCATTATTCCAGGGCTGTTCAGGATAAATGTGGGGGTGTGGGCTGTCGAATAGCGGATCCTTTATTTCTGATGCAAGTTCTGCTTCTTCCAAGACTTAACATAATTATATAGGGCCAGATCCATAGAGAGAGTATCTACTGATACGCCGGTGTACTTTCAAATTACCCGTGTCTTATCTTTAGTTTGAATCCTCAAACCAAGATATGACGGCATCTGGGTTCGATCCGACAGGCATACGCCTTCGTACGCCTTCGGATCGTAGATGCAATACTTCTGTGTCCGCTGGGTGGAGTTCTCGTCGTTTTCCGCGTCGGATATGCAAATGAGCTATTTACGTCGATCCACGAACGTACGCGCGGCCGTCGCATTCTCTTACGGCGTCTCTAGTCGGCTTTTTCCGGCGTATAGTTATAGCTGCTATAGTTAGACTTGCCATGTTACCTATGGGCGTCGTTCCCGCATCAATTTATTTTTTATTTTTGCGTAAGTCGTCCGTGAATAGGAATGTACGTAATTCACGCTAGTAAAAAAAAATAACGTCGGTGCGACGTAATTTAGCGCAATGCACGGCGGGAAATTTCAGAACGGAGCATGCGCAGTTCGATCGGCGCTGGGAAGTGCTTCATTTAAATGAAACATGCCCCCTACCCACCCAACTTGAATTCCGTGCCGTTACGCCAATTGAGATACACTACGCCACCGTAACTTACGGCGCAAAAATCTTTATGGATTCGAACTAAAGCCAGGTAAGGTACGGCGGCGTAGCGCGTATCTCACATACGCTGCGCCCATCTATTTCTATGTGGGTCTGGCCCAAAGATTTTATCAACAACCTGTGAAGGAGAAATAGGCCTGCTGCATTACTGACCTCCTTCTGAAAATGCTAATTGCCTGGCTGACCTGCTGAGTCACAATTCTTTACAAAGAATTTAGCAAGTGAGCGCAGAGTTTCTGATCTCCTTACATGATGTGTGTCAGATTTCTAAAGTATTTAAACCGGTTGTAAAAGTAAAAAAATATTTTACCTTAGTGCAGTCCTCCTTCACTTACCTCATCGTTCGATTTTACTTTTAAATGTCCTTATTTCTTCTGAGAAATCCTCACTTCCTGTTCTTCTGTCTGTAACTCCACACAAAAATGCAAGGCGTTCTCCCTGGTGTGCAGTGTCGTGCTCGTCCCCCTCCCTTGAGGGGGGAGGGGCGAGCAGGAGAGTCAGGACGCCCACTAACATACAGCTCCTTTCTCTATCTGCAACGTAGAAAGTGCCCTGACTCTCCAGCTCACCCCCTCCCCTCTTAAGGGAAGGGGTGAGCACAACACTCCACACCAGGGAGAAAGCCTTGCATTACTGTGTGGTGTTACAGGCAGAAGAACAGGAAGTGAGGATTTCTCAGAGGAAATAAGGACATTTAAAAGCAAAATGAGGTAAGTTAAGGAGGACTGCACTAAGGTAAAGGAAGCTCTTTAGGAAAACATTTTTTTACCTTTACAACCCCTTTAAAGCAGAAGTGTAGTACTTTTAAGCCCCCACAAAGCCCTTCTCCTCTCTTAAAAAAATATACTGTACAAATATACATTTTTCTAAGGGTCTTCCCACTGGTCTGTTGATGTCACAGGTCCTTCCTCTTTCCCTGTGGGATAATGTCACCCCCAGAGGGTGGGTCTATGACAGGAAGTGGGTTGAATGATGTTGGCTGTCGCTCAACCCAGAAGAACGAGGATATCTAGTGACTGAAAATAATAATCGGGGGGGGGGGGGGTTGAAGGAGAAAGTGACCAATCTTTTGCTTTTTTATTCTTTTAATATGCTATTAATTTTTTTCTTTTTGGCTGGTATTCAGCTGTACGTGTGAGCCAGGCAATAAGCATTTTCAGAAGAAGAGGTCACTTCCAGCTCTCACTGGCTTTGCTGGGGCACCCGGAGCTATTGGCTCCCAGTGCTGTCAATAAAAGCCTGTGATGAGGGAGCAGGGGGTGGGGCCAAGTCCTGAAGGCCCCCATGGGAGCACTGGACAGAAGAGAGGAGCCAGGAGCATTGGCGGAGGACCCAAAAAAGAAGAGGTTTGCAGCCACTTATCAGGTAAGTATATACATGTTTGTAATTTTTTATTTTTATTTTTTATTTACAGTACATTTACAAACACTTTAATTAAAGCATCCCAAAATTGCTTTGTTTCATAACATATATTTTGTAGAGGAACATTTTATTAGGTGCTGCTGATTACCAAGCAATAAGCAATCTAAAAGCACCTGTTTCTGCACTATCATTAGTGTGTGTACATGCTAGCACAGATAGCTTTTACACCTTAGTAGTTGTCAACTACAGCATTTTAATAAAATGTATGAAAAGCAAAGCTTTTTTTTGTTTTGTTTTAAATAGTTTGAGAAAATGTTAAAATATCTATTAGGTTTATATGTGATGCCTCTGTCTTGCTTGGGAAACTTAACTTAAAGTGGATGTCACAATGTAGAGTATAAGATTTCCTATCATCTTTGCCCAGTCTTGCCACACAGAGTTAATCCAGATCTGAGAAATCCTCTTTTAATATTCAGTGAAAATTAACAGCCTTCCAGATAAAAACCTGCCTAAATAAAAAGTCAGTTTTCTCTATTCTTGATTTGAGTGACAGGTTATTTACATATCTAGCTTGGACATGTTTATCATATGTTATGTTATGTTTATCATAACATGAGGTATAAAAAGTGAGAAATCCACCCCTCCCCCACATAACACATCCTGGTAATATACAATGAACTTTGGATCACCTCATGTTATGATAAACATAACATAACATATGATAAACATGTCCAAGCTAGATATGTAAATAACCTGTCACTGTAAGCAAAAACAGAGAAACAGACTTTATAATTTGGCAAGTTTTTATCTGGAATTCTGTTAATTTGCACTGAACATTAAACAAGGATTACTCAGCGTTGGATTAACTCCGTGTGGCAAGACTGGGCACAGATGATAGGAAATCTTATACTCTACATTGTGACATCATTGTTTACATCCACTTTAATGTCCAATCCTGGAGACACAAGAGGAAAAAGAGGAAATCTGAAGTTGCTATAAGAACATGAGCCCCAGTTGGAGGAACTTCCCTTCTTATTCTCATGACTCATGAGCTTTAAAATGTTCCCATCAATTTCTGAATCTCTGCTGGAGGAAAACAAACAGCAAAAAACTGACAAAAGTTTAACTTTTTCCCACTCTATCCAAAAGTAATAAATTGTGGCCTTTACATATGTTTAAAAGGTACTGTCATGTATTACAAAACCTGTAGAATAAAATTTTCGATACAGTTGGGCTCTTACTATTTAATAAACAGAGCTTTGCTCGTATGACTGGAAATTCTTATCAGTTACAGAAGAGAGAACCCTGTAGTAACCAGGGTTAGAAAGAGGACACTTACACTAACCACCAATGGAAAGAAAATGTATCTAACTACCAATGAATAGAAGATATTTACACTAACCACCAATTGATACAAGGCATTTATACTGACTAACAAAGAAAATAAAGAAATAATAGTGACCCTCAATATAAAGAGGCCATTTACATTGACCACTAATGCCAAGAGGGCATTTACAATGATCACCAATTTAGAGTATAACTAAAGGCAAAACTTATTTTTGTTTTGGACAAAGTGGCGAGGGATTAGAAACCCTGTTAGGCTTTTATCGCTACTCCTCCTCCCATCAGGGAGATTCATGCTTTCTATTTGTGCTATATAACGTTATCGAAAATTAAAGTAAAAGAAAATCCTAAATTTCAAATGGCCCCCATGATAACACTAGTTCTAATGACCTGGGGGGCCCCAAGGGATTCCCTTAATATGCAAGGATCTCCTCTCTCTTCCTGTTTTGGCTCTGGGAAAGGATGTGAAGGTAAATCTCCCCAATGGGGCACAAATGGCAAAAAAAGGGAGGTTAAAACTCTCCCTTACCTATGCCTATAGTTCTACTTTAAAGAAGACATTCACTTAAACTACTAATGTAAAGAACCTATTTGCACTGGCCACCAATGTAAAAAAAAAGACTTTGACCATCAATAGAAAATGGGGATCTTTATACTGGCCACCGAAGTAAAGCAGACATTTTTGTGACCATCCATGTAAAGAAGGCATTCCCTTTGAGCACTGATGTAAAGAGGCCATTTACACTGGCCGCCAATGTAAAAAGGCAATTTTTACTGAGCATCAATGTAAAGAGCACATTTACACTGATCACCAATGTAAAAAAGTAATTTACACTGACCAACAATAGAGAGGCCATTAACCCTGACCATCACACCAACAAGTCAGGTGTACACCCCTACCCCAGTGTACATTGATAGTGTTTGAAATGACTGGTTGGGCATTTCAACAGCCGTCGGTGCATAATAAATATTTTTGCGCCAACAGCTGGTTCGTTTACTACAAACTACTGTTCTCTTTTATTTCTATTGTGGTGTTTCAGTTTTATAAGATACAGTAGGTAAAGATAATTTAAAGATTTAAAGTAGGTAAAAATAATTTTTACCATACTCCACTTCTTTGTGATTGCTGCTCTGTGGATAAAGACTTGTGCATGTAAAGGATGTAATATATTGCAGTTAATTAAATGATAATAATAAATTGACCAATGCTTATTGTTTAACACTTCACTTAATAAGATATAAATAAGAAAAAAATGATATATAACCTCTCAAACCCAAATTTCCTCCCTACTTTTATAGTAAAGAGACAAAAATAATCCTAATAAATTCCAGGGTTTGAACATATTTCATGGCACAAAGCAAGCCCGAGGATAGCAGAAGGATTTAATGTCTTCTATAATCTCAACACTGCTCCGGTCACACGTGTTTATATACAAATGATCAACACAGAATTTTATTACTTGTTTGATCATTATCTATTGTTACCTTTCTTTTCTTTGTTGATTTACAGTGCTGATTGCGTTATAAAATCCATGTGTATTTATAATGTGTAACACCTGCTTTGCCTTTCCTTCCCTTCCAGGTTCCTGGCTCTCTACAAAGGTCTTCTTCCAAAGATCATGCGGCTTGGACCTGGTAATTCCTGTCCTAATTATCCTCGTTAGCTATTGTATATGAAGTCATTCTAGAGTTGGTAATCAAAACCTTTATTAGGTGTTATCATTATTCACAGTACTATAATTACAATCTTGTACAAAAGCTACAGGATATTATTCTCAATTAGCCACCGGTTTATGTATCAAGCTGATTAATAGCTTCATTTAGCTTTAGTCATTTACTTTTCCATCTGTTCTGGTCTTCTACCAGTCATAGGAATGTGTTTTATGACTTCAAATATGGCAAATTTGACAGAATCTTCAGTGTGATCACTAGATGGTGCTTACACTATCAACAAAGAGGTTTTTAGCATCAGGTTGATGAAAAAGAGGTGAAATGTTTTCTGCACCTGTGTACACCTACTTTATAACCTTTATTTTTTCCCTCCTGTCGTGCCCTGTCAGAGCAAAGAATTTTAAACAGATTTTTGGCACAAGCACAAAGATTGCGCAAACTTGTTAGGTATGAGGGCTAATTGGTGCCTGTCAAAGAACTTTGAGATTCCTTTCTGCGCTGTCCACCTAATGACATCTGAGAATATTTGAATATAATACACCTTTTACACATTTCCTTGTAAAATACTATATATATCAGTGTAGACAGAACTTTCTGACAAAACAAAGTGCTTTCTATAAAACTGCAGAACGTATTAATTATTTTCCCAGGTAGAATTCTAGGTTAAATAAAACTTTATTCTGCAAGAAAACCACACTTAAAGGGACACTAAAGTCAGGGATTTAAAAAAAAAAAAATAACAAACATGTGATACTTACCTCCACTGTGCAGTTCGTTTTGCACAGAGTGGCCCGGAAAGCTGTCTTCTGGGGTCCCTCGGCAGCTGTCTGGGCTCCTCCTCGCAAAAGCTTTCCCTCTTCATGCGAGGGCACTCGCATGGAGGAAAGCTTTTGCGAGTGCGCTCCCGTGATACAGCGGCGGCCATAGCTGCCGACTGTATCACTCGGCTCCGCCCCCCAGCGCGCCGCGTCATCCGCTCTGATTGACAGCAGCGCTAGCCAATGGCTGCGCTGCTATCAATCCGCCCAGCCTAGCCAATCAACGGCCAGGCTGGGAACCGAAGAGGACGACGTGGACGCGTCCGGGAGATTTGAACAGTCAGGTAAGTACAACGGGGGCTCGGGGGGGCCGGTGCTGCTAGATGTTTTTTTACCTTCATGCATAGGATGCATGAAGGTAAAAAAACTTGTAACTTTACAACCCCTTTAACCTGTTCTTAGTTGTCCTTACTTTCTCAAGTGGTTTGCCTGCAAGGAAGTAAAAGTATGGGATTGTTAACCATAGGTAGAGTCCTATTTTGCAATGGACTATACTCAGGAATGTCCATAAGTCAAGCCTCGTACACACGGCAGAGAACCTCGACGGGCAGAACACATCGTTCCGCCCGTCGAGGTTCTCTGCCGGCCGTCAGAATCGGCGACCCGCAAATAGAGGACCTGCTCTCTATTTGCTCGACGGGTTTCCCGACGGGCGGGGCTCGCCGAGAGCGTACACACGGCCAAGGTTCTCGGCAAAATGCGGCTCCCAGCAAGGTTCTCGCTGGTTTCTGCCGAGAACCTCGGCCGTGTGTACGGGGCTTCACTGTTTTGTGCATGTGGGGGAGGTGAGTTATACACCCCAAAAAAAAATATCACCTCTTGCTAGGGTCAACTAACTATTTATTAAATCATCCAGTACGTTATTTTATTATTGCTGGTGTTATAGAAGACTGATCATAATCCATAATAATAGTAGTTTCATGGGCAATATTTCAACTGTAAACTGATCACCAATGTAAAGATTTTTTTTTTAAGACTATCATTGTAATAGGGGCATTTACACTGACCACCAATTTAACCCCTTCCTGTTGCCGCCTCCACCACTTATGCCCTGTACACACGATCGGTTCATCCGATGAAAACAGACCGATGATTTTTTTTCATCAGATATCCGATGAACTGACTTTCATCAGTCCTGCCTACACACCATCAGTTAAAAATCCGTTCGTGTCAGAATGCTGTGATGTAAAACACTACAACGTGCTGAGAAAAATGAAGTTCAATGCTTCTGAGGATGCGTCGACTTGATTCTGAGCATGCGTGGATTTTAAACTGATGGACTTGCCCACAGACGATCGGTTTTTTAACCATCAGATAATTTTAAAACAGGTTCTACGTTTTTTTCACTGATGGGAAAAAAAACGATGGGGGCCACACAGGATCAGTTCATCCGATGAAAACGGTCCGTTTTCATCAGACGAACCGATCGTGTGTACACGGCATTAGCCTCCCTGCTAGGTTCTAAATGCTGGGAGGTGGAGGCAGACATGATCAGCAGTCACATGATAGGGAAGCTGCCGATCACAAGTATGCACCAGAAGCATTAACAGTACCCTCTGGTTACTGTGTTTACATAGGGCTTCCTATATGCGGCCTCTTGGCATTAAAGCCCATCCGCTAAGAGGCCGCAGGAAGTGGTTAAAGAAGGGGATGAAAGCCAAGGTCTTAGGAGTGAATGGGGAGCAGGTGTGTTAAATGAGGTATTATCGCTCTCACTCTCTCATACTGGTCACTGGAAGTTCAACATGGCACCTCATGGCAAAGAACTCTGTGAGGATCTGAAAAAAATAATTGTTGCTCTACACAAAGATGAACTAGGCTATAAGAAGTTTGCCAAAACCCTGAAACTGAGCTGCAGCACTGTGGCCAAAACCATATGGCTGTTTAACAGGACAGGTTCCACTCAGAACAGGCCTCGCCATGGTCAACCAAAAAAGTTGAGTGCACAAGCTCAGCGTCATATCCAGAGGTTGTCTTTGGGAAATAAATGTATGAGTGCTGCCAGCATTTTGCAGCAGTTAAAGGGGTGGGGGGGGGGGGTTAGCCTGTCAGTGTTTAGACCATGGGTCTTCAAACTACGGCCCTCCAGGTGTTCAGGAACTACAATTCCCATCATGCCTAGTCATGTCTGTGAATGTCAGAGTTTTACAATGCCTCATGGGAAGTGTAGTTCTGCAACAGCTGGAGGGCCGTAGTTTGAGGATCCCTGGTTTAGACCATACTCCATTGGCAACCTGTAAAGCTCTGCTGAACTTCATGCCCAAGAGGGTCAAGGCAGTGCTGGAAAATAATGGTGGCACAACAAAATATTGACATTGTGTGCCCAATTTGTAACATTTTTACTTAAAGGGTCACTAAAGGAAAAAAATGTTTTTGCTGAAATGACTGTTTACAGGGTATAGAGACATTAAAGTTAACTGATTCCTTTTAAAAATGATTAAAAATAGATAAAAATCAATCATATATATGTGCCTGCAGTTTAGTTTCACTTTTAAACTGGTTTCATGTTTCTGTGAAGTAGGGAGACACACAGAACAAAAACAAACAAATCCAGGGCAGTGTTTTGTTTTTAAAATTAATCTGATTGGTTCTGAGGAGTTTTAGACACACAGTAATGACAGCTTGGACCACAGCGAAAAGCTGCCATGAGATTTTTCATAAGGAGCCAGACAAGCAGGAAGTGTGGAGATCAGAGCAGAATTACAGCAACTTCAAAGCAAAAACGAACAATGAGGACATGAAACCAGGACTGCAGTAAGATAAAGGAAGCTATTTAGCTAAAAAAAAAAAAAAATCCCTTAGTGATCCTTTAAGGTTGTACTCACTTTTGTTGTCAGCAGTTTAGACAATGGCTGTGTGTTATTTTGAGCGGACAGCAAATTTACACTAGGTATACAAGCTGTACACTCACTACTTTACATTGTAACAAAGTGTAATTTCTTCAATGTTGTCACATAAAAAGATATAATAAAATATTTACAAAAATGTGAGGGGTGTACTCACTTTTGTGAGCTATTGTATGTAATGGGGAAATTTTCACTGACAAACAATATAGTAGGGGAAATTCCTCAGACCACCTATGTGAAGAGGACATTTATTACACTAACCATCAAATTAGAATAGGATATTTAATCTGATTATCAATGCAAGAGGGCATTTACAGTATGTTGATTGTATTTATTTTTTAACAAATATTTTTTATTTCTTTTTTGTTATTACTTATGCCATATTAAAAAACGTTTTTAAACAGGAGAGATTACCCAGTATGTTGATCTTCAAGGTAAGGGGTGCCTATTAAACTGACCATCATTTGAAAGAGGGCATTTACACTTAGCAGCAATACAATGAGGCATTTACACTTGCCATCATTGTAATAGGGCATGTATTAAACGGACCATTAGGATCTAAGGTAAAGATACTTTTAATAGGGATTCTTGCACTAGGGCAGTGATTCTCAACCTGGGGGTTGGGAACCCCTCGGAGTCAAATGATGATTTGCCAGGGGTCACCAAATTCTGGGCTGTTCCTGAAGCCCGCACCAATCTCCCAGCCTTCTTGCGGCTGCATAGCAGGGCTGTCTCTGGAGCCAGTGGCCGCCCAGCTGGGCTGTTCCTGGAGCCCACGGCTGCCTACTCAGCCTCTTTGCAGCCGCCTATTCAGTTCACAGCATGGTTGGGGGGCAGAGACTAGAGGTCAGCTGACTGGTGAGGATTGTGAGGTGGGAGGGGCTGGAGGAGATCCTATCTCCTGATTTCAGCATAAGTGTTGCTGCTACGAGACACCACAAAGTTGGAGACACAATGAGTAACACTACCTGTGATTATATTTGTCATTAAAAGTCCCCACTACAGTTCTCAGATCAGCAGCAGACCTTGATCAAGAGCACCTAAGTTGGCTGATCAGAACTCCCCCCCATCAATGCCACTGATCCCAACTGCTTGCCAGCACTGCCACTCATCCCAAGGAGTAAGGCCGCGTACACAAGACCGAGAAACTCGACGGGCGAAACACATGGTTTTCCCCGTCGAGTTCCTTGTTCGGCTGTCAAAAAAATTTGTTCAGCCAAACTTTCCCATTGCCCGTCGAGGAAATAGAGAACATGCTCTCTTTTTGGCTCAACGAGTTCCTCGACAGTTTTCTCGGCGAAAAGTGTATTCACGACCGGTTTTCTCGGCAGAATACATCTCCCATCGAGTTTCTTGCTGAATTCTGCCGAGGAAACTGGTCGTGTGTATGGGGCCTAAGAGAAGGAATAAAAATAGAGAACACATGGAAGGGAGAGAAAAAGAGGAGGAAGAAATGAAAAAAAAAGGGAAGGAAAGAATAAGAGAAAAAACAAGAAAGACTGCTAGAGAGAGGGGTGGGGGAAAAAAAAAAGAAATAAGGATAGCGAGAGATAAAAGGGAAAGAAAGGAGAACAAAGAGAAAGAATAGTACATCCTAAAATGTACCTTTTTAAAACTGTACAAGTGGAAGGGAGCGCTAAATTGCCGTGGGTTGGGGCGCAAATTACTTGCCTTGAGTGCTGACAACACACACTACGAAAATAATTTACTGTTAGGGGGTCCCCACAACTTGGGAAATTTTATCAAGGGGTCACGGCACTAAAAGTTTGAGAACCACTGCACTAGGAGTTGTGCATTAAAATGTTGCTATGTTACCCTTTTTTGTTTTTACATGCCCAGTCCTGAATATCCTAAACCAACAAAAGGTGACTTTTTAAGAGTTGTCATTGGTTGTCCTGAGGTACTACAGTATATATGCCACAACGAATTATACTGTTTCATTAAAAACAACACAAATAGTGGTTAAAAAAACTAGCATGTCTAGTTTCATATAGTGCAGTACTTAATTTTCTAGGTGTTGCTCTTGGCTGTCTTTCAAGAAATTGCCGAAATGCTCACAAATGGGAGGAATTAGAGGTCCTCTATCATCAATATTTAAACATAGCCTAGAGTGGTTTTCTGCAGCCTGTATGTGGTCATTTGCATACAAAATTATGTATAGGGCTGATTTACTTTGCTAGAATAACAGTTGTACAGATTACATTTTGTTTCTTTCGTTTTCTTAGTTCTGAACATGTTAACCTGCTATTATACAGTATACCATTTAGTTGTTTCACCACACTATTTTGTAAATCAACATCAAAGTGTTCAAAACCATGAGTTACATCAACACCCATTTTCTGTTTATTTTGCCCAAATGTTCAGATTGTAATTTCACAGATTCACAGGGCAGTAATGTTCGCTAAATGACTGGTATACACAGGTCAAGGATTTTCCCCATAGCGAGTAGCGACCATTATTTAGGTTTAGTTGTAAAAACTCATAGCCCAAATCATGTTAATTAATACAGGGAACATACATTTTTATTACCTTCATGTCTTTAGCATTTTTTATTTTTTTATTTATGGAAGCTTATGAGCCAATGACAAGATAAACACCTTTAGGCTCTAATGCCTTGTACACACGATCGGTTTCATCCGATGAAAATGGTCTGATAGATTTATTCATCAGATATCCGATGAAGCTGACTTAAAATACTATGACGTGCTGAGAAAAATGAAGTTCAATGCTTCCAAACATGTGTCGACTTGATTCTGAGCATGCGTGGGTTTTTAACCGATGGACTTGCCCACACACTATCGTTTATTTCTATCGGTTTTTTAACCATCAGATAATTTTAAAACAGATTCTAAATTTTTTCACCGATGGGGAAAAAAAACAATGGGGCCCACACACGATCGGTTCGTCCGATGAAAACGGTCCATCGGACCTTTTTCATCAGACGAACCGATCGCGTGTACGCGGCATTAAATAGACCTTTACGCCTCTTGTACACGGCACCAAAAATGTCAAATTTTAGCTACTGTTCTGAATGCCGCTAATTACTTTCAAAGGCCCTCTATACACGGGCACATATTTATCAGTAAACCAATGCCGTTGTTCGGTGGATGAAAAATACAAAAATCTGCATTATGGTACATGGACATGGATGAATGAACAGATTGAAGGAATCCCTGGTTGTCATCAGATCATCAGAACCAGTATCCCCATTGGAAGATCCCCCCCCCCCCCCCATTCCGTTTCTTGTGACAATGCAAAATTTGGGATTCTCTTTTACTTTCTCTCTTGGTCACCATGACAAATCGATAGGGTCAATCTCCCAAACATCGGACGCAGCAATAAAAATCTGACAGATATTCTATTCCTCTACTCTATCCAGAAAGGTGTTATGAAATTAGTTGTATTTTATTTCTGAGTTTTGTGTAATTCCCTTCAGAATAAACAAATCTTTACAGGGCCACTAAGAGGGTAATAAGAATGCACTTCCGTAAGGCCATGCTGTGTAGCTTCCTTTCTGACCAATCACATTCAACGTCAGTGGGGGTGTTGTTTCTGATTGGTGGCTACACAAGGCATGTTGTTACCAACTACTTTAGCATCGAGCTTTCTGTATGTGGAAGGGCAGTGAGGCATCACCAGAAGGCATCTTCCAGGATCACCAGATTACAGATAAAAAGAATTGGGGTTAAACATCACTGTCTTAACTACTTGAGATCCGCGCTACAGCCAAATGACGGCTCTAGCGCAGATCTAAATTGTTAACAAGCCGTCAATTGACGGCTTGTCACTAGCTGCTTCCTGACGCGCGCTCCAGAGCGCGCTGCGGGGAAACACTGTGTTGCCCGTGTCCCTTGGACACAGCCAATCACAGATCGCCGCGAACGGCCAATCAGAGTGGCCGTTTGCGATGCGATCTGTACGGCCAATGAGAGATGATCTCATAGATCATCTCTCATTGCCGTTTTACATAGAGACAGCGTTCTGTCTCTGGAGAGCAGGAGATGGATCTGTGTCTCTTGTACATAGAGACACAGATCGGTTACCCCCCCTCCCCCCACAGTTAGAACACTATGCAGGGAATACATTTAACCCCTTCCTCACCCCCTAGTGTTAACCCCTTCAATGCCAGTCACATTTATACAGTAATTAGTGCATTATTTATAGCACCGATCGCAGTATAAATGTGAATGACGCCAAAAATGTGTCAAAAGTGTCCGATGTGTCCGCCATAACGTCGCAGTCCCAATAAAAATCGCAGATCGCCGCCATTTCTAGTAAAAAAAAAATAATAAAAAATAATAATTCTGTCCCCTATTTTGTAGGCACTAAAAAATTTTGCGCAAACCAGACGCTTATTGCGATTTTTTTTTTTTTTTACCAAAAATATGTAGAAGAATACGCATCGCCCTACACCCTGTATGCATCTCAAGGTTTCGTTTCCACCTTATTCTAGGTTGTGACTATAAAGGAAACTCACATTTAAAATACATTTTTTATAACCCTCTTCTTACAACCTTTCCATCAAATGTAATTAAAAAACAAGCGCAAATGTTGGGACATTTGTAGATGAAATTGGAATATTGGAATAATTGAATTGCGGAATGACCACACTAAACTTTGTGTGGGTGGATTTAGGCTGGCCTGTAAATTTGCCAATAAAGGAGAGAAGTATGAGGAATAACATAAACAACCTATTGAATGTCCAATGAGGTGGGCCCTTATACTACATAGATACACAAGTAGGTCCTCCTACTACATAGATACATAGGTAGGTCATCATAATATTCAGATACATAGGTTGGTCCTCATACTACATTGGTATGTATGTAGCCCCTCATACATAGATAGATATTCATATTACATAAATACTGTAGCTAGACCCCCAGCGTCTGCTGTAATGTTTTCAGGGGGGGGGGGGGCGCTTCCACAGCGGCAATACGTTTCTTCAAACGCTAGCAGGGGTTAAAAGTAGGGTTGTCCCGATACCACTTTTTTAGGAACGAGTACAAGTACCGATACTTTTTTTCAAGTAGTCCCCGATACCGAATACCGATACTTTTTTTAAATGTGTCCCCAAATGCAGCCATGTCCCCCACATATTGCAGCCATGTCCCCCCCACATATGTAGCCATGTCCCCCACATATTGCAGACATGTCCCCCACATATTGCAGACATGTCCCCCCCCACATATTGCAGCCATGTATGTCCCCCCCACATATTGCAGCCATGTCCCCCCCACATATTGCAGCCATGTATGTCCCCCCCCCACATATTGCAGCCATGTATGTCCCCCCCACATATTGCAGCCATGTCCCCCCCACATATTGCAGCCATGTATGTCCCCCCCCCCACATATTGCAGCCATGTCCCCCCCACATATTGCAGCCATGCCCCCCCCCCACATATTGCAGCCATGTCCCTCCCACATATTGCAGCCATGTCCCCCCCCCACATATTGCAGCCATGTCCCACCCCACATATTGCAGCCATGTCCCCCCCACATATTGCAGCCATGTCCCCCCCCCACATATGTAGCCATGTCCCCCCCCCACATATGTAGCCATGTCCCCCCCCCACATATGTAGCCATGCCCCCCCCCCACATATGTAGCCATGCCCCCCTCCACATATGTAGCCATGTCCCCCCCCCACATATGTAGCCATGCCCTGTCCCCACATATGTAGCCATGTCCTGTCCCCACATATGTAGCCATAGCCATGTCCTGTCCCCCATACCTGATGTGCCGCAAAGCCGCCGCTGCTGCCGTTAATCCCGGTGCATGACAGCGGCGAGCATTACAAGCTTTCGCTTGTATACTTATAAAGCCTGTGCTGCCATGTCTATACATGGCGGCGCCGGCTTTACAAGTATACAAACGAAAGCTTGTAATGCTCGCTGCTGTCATGCACCGGGATTAACGGCGGTATGCGGCGGCTTAGCGGCGGCGGCGGGGGGGGGGGAGTATTCTATTTCGGTATCGGGGGTATTTGCGGGAGTACAAGTACTCTCGCAAATACTCGGTATCGGTCCGGATACCGAGTATAGTATCGGTATCGGGACAACCCTAGTTAAAAGCTATTGGCCAAAAAGCGCAGCGTGACGCTTTACCGATAACGCAGCCAGCTGGCAGTGTGAAATAGCTCTTCAGCTTCACTTCATGCCCATATAAATATAGCCTAGAGAATGTACAGACCCCCCTTTAGCACAGACCCCCCTTCAGCACAGACCCCTCCATTCAGCACAGACCCCCATTCTGCCCAGACCCTTCCATTCAGCACAGTTGGACCCCCCCTTCAACACAGCGCCCCCCCATTAAGCACAAATGGACCCCCATTCATCACAAACCCCCCCCCCCCCCCTTCAGCACAGACAGACCCCCCCCCCCATCCCATTCAGTACCTCAGATCAGCCATCAGCACGACATGGGCACAGCAGGTTCCCTGTGTACACATAAACACTGGAGGGGGAGGTGGCTTCACTCTGCTCGCTGTGTCTGTGTGACATCAAGCCTGGGACTGCTCAGACAGCCCACAGCCACGAGACTCTTCAACACCTTCTCGATTTTCCAGGGGGAGTCAATTGCCCCCCTTTGCCCTATGGAGACTACATAGATAAGCCCTCATTCTACATAGATATAAAGAATGTCCCTCATACTACATAGAGACATAGGTAAGCCTTCATAATACATAGCTATACGGGTATGACCTCATACTACATAGACATATACTGTAGATAGGCCCTCATACTACATAGATATATAAGTAGGTCTTTAATTTACATAGATATATTGGTATGGTCTCATGCTACACAGATATACAGTATAGGTAGGCCCTGATACGACATAGATACACAGATACATAGGTAGATCCTCATGGTACAAAAATACACAAATACATAGGTAGGCCATCATACTACATAATGTAGATACACCAATAAACCGTCATACTACACAGATACATAGGTATGCCCGCATAATACAGCTTTTCTTAGATTTGATCAGTTAGATTACTAAAATGTACCAATAACTTGGTAGTATGGGTCTTCCGGTCTGGATATACCATAAATTAAAAACATTTTTAGGTGGGTTTTCTTGATTTGATTTTTTAATAGATTAAATCTAAACCAAGAAAAACCTGTCTGGGGTGTGGCCAGCTTTAGATATTAAACTGTATATTACCCCTACATTTATTATAATGAGAAGTGAGACATTGGTGTAAGCCTCTAAATGTTGATTTAAGGATCTGTCCACAGCACCCGAAGCAAGGGGTGGAGAAATGACATTGGACACCATGCAACCTCTGAAAAATAAAGCAACAAAATAGCTTAAAGCATTATTTTCATTAAAGGGGTTGTAAAGGTTTGTTTATTATTTTTTAAATAGGTTCCTTTAAGCTAGTGCATCGTCAGTTCACTTACCTTTTCCTTTTCCTGATTTCCCTTCTAAATGTTTTTTTTCTTTGTTTTCTTTGTCTGAATTTCTCACTTCCTGTTCCTCCTCAGTAAGCTGTTCAATAAGCTGCTCTGGCTGACTAACCACCGCTCGGATGATGGGGGCAAGCTTACTGAGGAGAAACAGGAAGTGAGAAATTCTGACAAAGAAAAAAAAACATTTAGAAGGGAAATCGAAAGAAAGGGTAAGTGAACCAATAATGCACTAGCTTAAAACAAACCTTTACAACCCCTTTAAGATAAAAAAGCCTTCTGTGTTCAGCAGCCCCCCTCAGCCACCCTAATACTTACCTGAGCCCCATCTTGATCTAGCGATGTTGCATGGGAGACTCGGCTGTCTGTGACTCTTCCTCCTCATTGGCTGAGACAGCAGCGAAGCGCCATTGGCTCCTGCTGCTGTCGTTCAAAGTCCGTGAGCCAATGAGGAGAGGGGGGGATGGGGTTTTGCAGCGGCTCCATGTCTGAATGGACACATGGAGCTTGCTATGGGGGCACTCAACAGTAGGGTATTTTCATTCAGCCGATAGCAAAAAAACAGTCAATACCGAAAAGAGGTGGGGTCCGCCTAGGGTGCCGCTCATTGTGGGAGTGTCACCATGGTACACCCCAGTCCTCCATGTATTGGGGGCACTACAATACAAGAGGTGTGTTACTAGTCAGGTCATAAGGTATAAAAAGGAGGGGGAAAAAGCCTAAAGAAAGAAACCAAATACAGCCACCACATCTAATGATTTGTAAGCTGTCATATGTTAAGCTTCTGGTTTGGGGTTTAATACCACTTTAAACGTTTTATTTAACATCTTTAGATAAATGGTGGGTAAGCTTTGCCATTGTGCAGATCACATGTGTAAATACTTCATTTTATAAAGGTTCATAGCTAAATTGCATTGAAGGATTAAACATACAGTAATGCCGCGTACACGCGGTCGTTTTTTGTCTTGTAAAAAAAACGTTGTCATCACAAAAAACGACCGTGTGTACGCGGCATAAGTGTAGTTGGAGAAATTAGCGGGTTTTCTTGGACAATTCATAGCAATGCTGTCAGTAGTACATTGTATTTCTCCTGTGCACAGTGATATTAACCTGCCCCTATGGCCTCTTGTCTGGTATGTGCCTACCTGTATTGTTCCTCACCTGCATTCCCTGCCTAATGTTAGCTGTAAGCGATCCCCAGCCACAGCCAAACTCACCTGATTGTTGTGTTCTTGTATTTGCAGGAGGTGCGGTGATGTTGTTGGTGTATGAATATTCCTATGCCTGGCTGCAGAAACATTGGTGACCCGGAGTAAAGCCATATCTTCCTGTCCCCAAAAACACTCGCAAATTGGACTTTAAATAAATCGGAGATCATAAAGCTGAATATATTTTAATGACTGTTTTTGATATCTACATGACGCTTGCATATTTTGTAAAATGTGGCTATGAACTGAATTTTTGCTGCAGTAATTAGAATTTGTATTTGTCATACTAAAGACAGATTGCATATTTTAAAGAGAACCTGTCATTTTGCTAACTTTTTTGAAAAAAAAACCAATCCATTTGTCAGTCAAAACCCTTGAAAATGGCTAGTACTTCCAAGTATGGACAGCATATAGCCTCATACACACGATCGGACTTCCAACTGACTTTTCCATGGATTTTGCTCAAACACGTACATAGTAGACATGTGCATTCGTTTTCGTTAGAATGCATTTTCGTCCGAAAATCGGGTATTTTCGTTATCATTTTAACGAACGAAAGCGCAAGAAACGAAAACCGAAAGATCCGACATAAAAAATGCTTTATTTTCGTTTTCGTTCAGATCCGACGATTTGCGATGCTTTGTCGAATTTTCGTCGTTGAATTCGACAAAGCATCGAAAATCGTTGTTCTGAATACAGTGAATAGGTAGAAATTGAACAACGAAAATTCCACGATTTTCGATGCTTTGTCGAATTTTCGTCGTTCAATTCCTACCTATTCACTGTATTCAGAACGACGATTTTCGATGCTTTGTCGAATTGAACGACGGAATTTCGGCAAAGCATCGAAAATCGACATTTTCGGACGAAAACTTTCCCAACGAAAACGACATAAATCAAAACGATTTTCGGGAGTAACTAAATAAATAAATGTATTTTCCAAACGAAAACTAAACAAAATATTCCAGTCTGCACATGTCTAGTACGTAGTGACGTAATATACGTACTATGTGTTTTTTCTGCTCTTTACCGCCACCCTTTGGGCAACTTCTGCTATTGTTGTCTGATCTTTAGCATTGGTTCTGAGCATGCGTGTTTGTACTTTGGACTTTAGTCCGATGGACTTGTGTACACACACGATCGGAGTAGCCGACGAAGGACATTTGTTGCTGGAAAGTTTGCCTGTTTTCGCAGCAAACATTTGTGAAAGTGAAAATGTTTGTCCGATGGAGCGTACACACTGTTGGATTGTCCGCTAAAACAGGTCCGTCAGACAATTGTTGTCAAAAAGTTTGATCGTGTATATGGGCCTTGAGAATGTTTTACTAAAACTGGAGAGTGCAAAATCTGGTGCAACTCTGCATAGAAACCAATCCGCTTTCAGGATTTTTTGGGCAAAGCTTAAGTTAGAAGCTGATTGGCTACCATGCACAGCTGTACCAGATTTTGCACTTTCCAGTTTTAATAAATCAATGCTACAATGCTATGTGTCCTTTCTCCTACCAGAAATGCTTGGGATTTATGCCTCATACACACGGTTCAATTGTTGGAAGGGGGTTGTCTGTTGACAGACTGTTGTACTAAATTCGTACCGTTAGTACGCTCCTTTAGACAATTGTTGTCCAATTTTCAAACAAAAAATGTTGGATGACAGGCTAGTAACAACGGCTCGGCGTCAGATTTTCGTATGGTCAGTACACAAATCCGTCACACACAAGTCAAAAGTACAAATACGCATCCTTGGAATCGGTGCTCACCAAACACAAAATTATCAGAAGGGGCCCAAAGAGTGGCGCTCAAGAGCTGAAATTGCTCATAGTACGTCACTACGTTTGTGTTTGTGGCACAACAATTGTGTAACGTTAGTAGGCAAGACAAGATCCTGGCAAACGCTCGTTTGGCCAACAATCATTCCGTGTGTACGAGGTTAAACCTGGCCATTGACGCTTCATTTATTTTCAGCTGGCAGGCTGATCAAAAATGAACACATGTGTGGTGAATGAAAGAATCCTCCTTGATGTGCCATTGTATTCTGACATCAGATCTTCTCTGTTGTCGGAATACACTGATCAGTGGCTGCAGCCAATTGGCTGCAATCTGCTGATTGATAAATGTTTTTCAACAGGCCCTTCTGGGCAGAAGTTGACCGTTAGATTGATTTTCGTCTAGTGGAACCGGCCATAGATTGATCGAAATTCGGACAGTATCTGCTGAACTGGCCGAATTTCGATCCATCTATGGGCAGCTTAAGGAGGGAAGATCAGTAACCATGTGTAAGCACTCCAGGGTCATGGAGCATGAAATCGTACCAATGGATGGGGGGGGGGTCCTAAGAGTGGAACCACTTTGTTTAGAATGTTAAATTGCTTTAAGCATCCCTTTAGTGCATACATTCTCAACCAGGGTTCCTCCAGAGGTGGCTAGGCGTTCCTTGAGCTGTGGCTGATTTACCTCCTGTTTGATGGTGCCTACATAGTTCTGAGCCAATTCCACTTGAAGGAGCCAGTGGTATTACACCAATGATCTTCATAGTTCTCTGTAAGGGGGGCAATTCTTACCACTACTTTAACCACTTACCTACTGTGCACCTAGACCCCCTTCCTGCCCAGACAAAATATAAGCTTCCCGCACTGCGTCGCTTTAACTGACAATTGCGCGGTCGTGCGACGTGGCTCCCAAACAAAATTGGCGTCCTTTTTTTCCCACAAATAGAGCTTTCTTTTGGTGGTATTTGATCACCTCTGCGGTTTTTATTTTTTGCGCTATAAACAAAAATAGAGCGTCAATTTTTAAAAAAATGCAATATTTTTTCCTTTTTGCTATAATAAATAACCCCAAAAAATATATAAAAATTTTTTTTTTTCCCTCAGTTTAGGCCGATACGTATTCTTCTACATATTTTTGGTAAAAAAAAAAATGCAATAAGCGTTTATCGATTGGTTTGCGCAAAATTTATAGCGTTTACAAAATAGGGGATAGTTTATGGCATTTTTTTTTTTTTTTTTTACTATTAATGGCGGCGATCTGCAATTTTTTTATTGGGACTGCGACGTTATGGCGGACATTTCGGACACTTTTCTGACATTTTTGGGACCATTTACATTTATACAGTGAAAAATGCTATAAATATGCATTGATTACTGTATAAATGTGACTGGCAGTGAAGGGGTTAACCACTAGGGGGCGGGGAAGGGGTTAAATGTGTGTCCTATGAGTGTTCTAACTGTAGGGGGAGGGGGGGGTGACTGGGGGAGGTGACCGATTGTGTCCCTATGTACAAGGAACACAATCTGTCACCTCTCTCCCTGACAGGGACGTGCAGCTCTGTGTTTACATACAGAGCTGCACATCCCAGCTCACTTACAGAGCAATCGCGTGTGCCCGGCGGCGATCGTTGCCGCCGGGCACTCGCACGGGATCCCCGCGGAGCGGCGGGGTGTGCGCGCACGCGCCGCCGGCGACGCGCGCGCGCGCCCGCCCGCGGCTTTAAAGGGACATCACGTCATATGACGTGATGTCAGAACAATGGAGTCGTCTGCCCGCCGTCATTTGACGGCGGGCAGATGACAAGTGGTTAAAAAAGGGCATTCTTCTTACTGACCACCACAGTAAGGGGCATTGTTCCCACTGACCCCCAATGAATGGGTTTTATCAGGGGTTCCCCCGAGACCTGAAATTTTTTTTTAGGGTTCCCCAGAGGTAAAAAGGTTAAGAAAGGCTGCTTTAGTGTAACAAGGAGTATAATAACATACCAGTACAAATAGACCCAAGAGACCTGGTCACCACCCAGGCATGTGAGGATTTAGCTGTCATGTAACGCAGAGCTTTGTGGAAATGTCAGAGAACATGAGGAACATCAGTACTATTTTCAGCACACTGCAGCCCAAATGTAAAAAATAAATGGAGTCACAGCAATTCTACTGTGAGTAGGTTTACACAACAGCTTAATTTGCACATGCATGGGTGGTGACACGGTCTCTTCAATCTTTACTTTTACAGTGAACCCTTGGATTGCGAGGAACATGGTTAACGAGGTTTTTTTGCAGTACGAGCACTGTTTTTTTTAAAATCCTGACTCGATTTGCAAAAGTTGTCTCGCAAAACGAGCAGGATTCAAGCCATAGCGGTGTGCAGTACCACTTTTGGCCTGAGTTGGGGGGGGGCGGAGCTGATTGGAGCCATTCAGAGCTGTTCGGAAGTACTCTGAAAAACGTGCCAATACTCCATTCCCGGGCCTTTTTGAGTGTTTCCGAGGCTCTCCGGCACCCCCCTCCCCCACCTCTGGCCACATGCGATATTGCATGCCATTGAAGTCAATGTAGAACAAATTATTTTTGTTTCCATTGACTTACAAGCATTCTCCTGGAACGGATTATGCTCATAATCCAAGGTTCCATTGTACTGAAATAACCTCGGAGGACAGGGTTGCCCAACCCATTGGGCTTTAAAACCTTAACAGTAGAAATGCTGCTGCCTAGATAACATCCATTACCAGTGTTGCAGCTACCCTTCAATGTGTTGTGTTTACTGGCTCAGTTTTCATCAGGGTCTTTTTGTGGGTTGGAATTTAGCAAAATACAGCTTTCAGCTTTTCCCCTGTGGTTTCCCTGTTTTGATTATAGACATTATTTTCAATAATCAGCATGCAAACCTGCAGCAAAAACCATGCAACCCTGAAGTAAGCAAGAAGCAAAACTGGAGCAATGTGCATAAACCTGGAAGTGAAATGTTTGCAAACCAGAAGCAAAAAAGCATGTTTTAAAAGCGGAGTAATTGGGTTGTTAATGCTGTCAGGATGTTTAATTTCCTCTCTCTGGAAAATTGATGTCCTGCTGGCAGGTCTCAGCTTGGCAGTCCAGCATGACTCATTTGATGGGTTATAGAGCATGCCATGCCCTTTGTATAAATATGTAGATCCCACAATGGCACATCTCTGACCCTAAAGGTGATCATAGATGCATAGAATTTCAAACATTTTGTTTCCTGTTAATAATTGATTTTGAAATGCATGGCCCGAAAGAAAACCACATACACATAGAAATTTGTTCATTCGGAAAAAAAATCCATCCTGCTCATCATAGGCATGTGCACAGGGTGTGCCGGCTGTGCCCAGGCACACCCTAATAACCCTGTGCAGCACAGATTCCCCCTACTACCCTGGCTACCCCTCCTTCCCTTTGCAGCACTACTGTCTTCCCTCCTCTCCTCTGCTGCTGGATGTTGCTGCGGGGATGTTTTAGGATGAGTGAGGGAAGGGGCTGGTAAATATGTATTTATCAGCCCCTTCCCTTTCTAAGTGATCGGTACTGTGTGTTTGAGCTTTGGGGTGCACACCCTAATGCAATAGGCTGTGCACACCTATCCTGCTCCTTTAAATTTTCTCATCATTGCAGTCAAAAATGAATGTCAATTTGGCACAACCAAAAAGATAAATAAACAAACTTTCTTAGAACTTTTTTCTGCAAATTTTCATTTAAAATTCTCCCCATCTGTAGTCGGATTAACTCACAATGGTTGTCACAGCCTGTCTGGTGCCGATGAGCCTATCTGGCTGGGAAGCTGGGACATAAAAGAAATTAGATTTATATTTTGCAATGTGATGTGCAAGGACAGTATATGGCTGCAATCAAGGGTGCTTCTCAAAGATCTAGAAACAAAACATAAAAATCAAAAAAATAACAAAAAAGTTTATCAGGAAATGTTAATAAAGAGGACTCAATTAAGAGACCAAATGGAGAGTGAAACCAGGAATACATTTAAAAATGTTATGAAAGAAAGGTATCTCTGGGGGAACAAACCAGGGAAGTACCTGGCCAGGATCTCAAAAGAAAAGAGAAATTCAAATTACATAGAAAAAATAAAAGACCAGGAAAGACAGATGCGGTTTAGGACGTCCGAGATCGCCGAAGCTTTTCGGACGTTCTATGCTTCACTTTACTCTATCAGGAAAGGGGAGACACAAGAGGAAAAGGCAAATAGAGAAGAAAAAATTGGAGAATACCTACGTGAGGCCAATTTACCAAAACTAACGCAGGAAATAGCAGAAACCCTAGAAGAGCCAATTACACAAACAGAAATTAGTCAAGCGATCCAAGGAACTCCAGGGGGGAAAAGCCCAGGCCCAGACGGACTGCCAATAAAATATTATAAAAAATATAAAGAGTTATTAATCCCAGAAATGTGCACTTATTTTAATAAACTAGGGGGAATAAAAGAAGCAAGGAAAGAATCCCTTCTTGCTAATATCGCTATCATAGCCAAACCAGAAAAAGATAAGACACTTTGTTCTAATTATCGTCCAATCGCATTGTTAAATGCTGATATAAAAATCTTCGCAAAGATATTGGCAACAAGGATAAAACCGTATATGCCTGACCTAATAAGTTCAGATCAGACGGGATTTGTAAGAGGCAGAGAAGGGAGGGACAACAGTTTAAGAACACTCTTAATGCTACAAGACGATAAAAGGGATGGACCCCCAGCCGTACTCATGTCATTAGATGCTGAAAAAGCGTTTGACAGAGTCGACTGGGGGTTCATGATGGAGTCTTTAAGAAACATAGGATTGGGCCCTAGATTCATGAAATGGGTAGGAAATCTATATAAGTCCCCTACAGCAAAAGTAAAGGTAAATGGGAGGGATTCTTTGGTGATAGACATGATGAATGGCACAAGGCAGGGATGCCCGCTCTCCCCTCTCCTATATGTAATAGCTTTGGAACCACTGTTGTGCATGATGAGGAATAACCCAGATATAGGGGGGGGTGAGAGTAGGAGAAGAGGAACAGAAGCTGGCAGCATATGCCGATGATGTCCTCTTGTATGTGACTAAGCCCAAAATATCAATCCCTAATATTTTGGAAGAAATAGGAAGATATGGTAGACTTTCAAATTTCAAAATAAACCCAGTAAAAACTGTAATTATGAATATAGGGATTGAACAAAAGGAAGAGGAGGCTCTACGTAGAGCATTTCCCTTTACGTGGGAACAAAAATCACTCACTTACCTGGGGATAAAAATAACCCCCAAAGTAGCAGGCCTCTTCGAGGCAAATTATATCCCCCTACTCAACGAAATAAGACGAGATGTAAAAAACCTCTCTTACAAACAGATTTCCTGGATGGGGAGGATTAATTTATTTAAAATGACAGTTTTACCAAAGATAATTCCAAATGCTTCCAATAAACGTCCCACAAAGTTTTTTTAAGGTAATAAAAAATATAATTTCAAAATTCATATGGCAAGATAAAAAACCTAGAATAAGCTATGCAACCCTAACCCGGGGAAAAAAAAGAGGGGGACTGGCACTCCCAGACATAAAAAGATACTATCAAGCTGTAATCTTAGCGAGACTAGTCGAATGGACAAATAAGAATTAATTAAAAAAATGGGCCCACTTGGAAAATGTGATAAGTAAACAGCACCTAAACACAAATATATGGATTCCACCTAAATTTAGAATAATTAATTTAAACACACACAGTATTACAAAACAGGTTTATAAGATATGGGATTTGGCACATAAGAGGGAAAAATGGGAATATAATTCCCCATTAATCCCATTAGTAAACACAAATTTATTTGCACCGGGTAATAGGACTAAATTTGGAAAAAAATTAGGTAGCAAAAGACTGGGAGATATAGTAGCACAAGGGAAAATAAAAAATAAAGAAGAGATACACGTAGCAGAAGGGGCACAACAGATAACTGATTGGGAATATTTACAATTAAAGCACTTTGTAATCACACTTCCAGCACCAATAAGAGAAGATACTGCACAAAACCCAATAGAAAAACTCTGTACCAGGGGAGAATCACTATCACATGGAACTGCGACGATTTACAAAATTCTTACAGATATAGGGACAAAAGATAAACTACAAAGTATAGAGGCCTGGGAGAAAGAAATTGGAGAAAGAATAGAAGAAGCGCATTTGACCAGAGCGACATTCACCTACGCAAAAGACATAACAACAGTTGAAGCTAATTATAAATGCATGATGAGATGGCACTTGACACCCGTTAGACTTAATAAAATATCTTCAGCTAACTCCCCCCTCTGTTGGAGGAAGTGTAATCAAGAAGGGACTGCCCTGCATATATGGTGGGACTGCCCGAGAATCCTGGAATCCGGGAATTCTGGATCGAGATCCTCAAATTAACTGAGGCAATCTCCGGAGAAAAGATCCCATTAGATCCCTTGACCTGCCTTTTCCACAGACAAGGCCTAGTAAAAGGGGGAAAAAAATATGCCTCAACATTGGTCCCAGTGCTGTTAAACGCAGCAAAGGGATTGATCCCGAAATTTTGGCTCCATCCACATAAACCACCCCTAAAAGAATTCATACAAAGGGTTGACCATATTGCAGAGATGGAGTATCTAAGAAGGGTTGATCTGGGAGAGGAGGAAGGCGGAAGAGGTGGAAAGATTTGGGACCAGTGGAGAACCTACAAAACATCTGAAAAATTCACTTTATTATTACTAGAAATAAATCAGTAAATAAATATACATAGATAGAGACCCAGGGAGGATGGTGTTGAGGGGAGAAACGAGAGCTTATAAGCCCATTAGAGTCAAACAACAAGAATACGCGTAGTCACCTGTAACTTTATCTTTGTTTTCATAATATAAAAAAAAAAAAAAAAAGTGATAAAATAACCATAATACATTGAATCATCCACAAATGATGCAAATCCGAGGTGGAAAGATGAAGGGTGGAACAATGATGAACCCCTCTAACACCTCAAAACCCTGGGTTAAGTTTGATGTGGAAAAAAAAAAAAGGGTGCTTCTCAAAAATAAAATTTTCACATTGCACTGTTACGGTATTTCATTGGTTTATAAAAATCCAGAACCAATCCTGATAATATTTACTATCATGTTATATCACTGGATTCTTTTTTATGCTTTTATATCCTTGTAAGACAATCATCCAAGTTTTCCCACTCTTTACATTCAGGGTGGATGGTGGAATCCTCCCTGCTGAGCTATTGTATTCTGACAGCAGAGAGACTCCCCCACTGTCAGAATACACAGATTGTGGATAAAAGCCACTCGATCAGCACTGCAGGCAATAGGCTGCAGTGCTGATCGAGTGGCTTTTATCCAAAAGGGCGGATCAAGATTGACTTCTGTTCAGCTTCAGTGGCCACACATGGATTAAAATTCATCCGGTCACTGCTGAAATGGCTGAATTTCGATCCATCTATGGCCACCCCAAGTGATGCAAGTCAATGAAGCTACCCATTGCAATATGTGCAGGAATTCATCTCCCTGGTGCCTGGAGTCACATACAGTATAGCTGGCCATACAGTGCGGAAAATAAGTATTTGAACACCCTGCTATTTTGCAAGTTCTCCCACTTGGAAATCATGGAGGGGTCTGAAATTGTCATCGTAGGTGCATGTCCACTGTGAGAGACATAATCAAAAAAAAAATAATCCAGAAATCACAATTTATGAATTTTTAACTATTTATTTGTATGATACAGCTGCAAAGAAGTATTTGAACACCTGTCTATCAGCTAGAATTCTGACCCTCAAAGACCTGTTAGTCTGCCTTTAAAATGTCCACCTCCACTCCATTTATTATCCTAAATTGGATGCACCTGTTTGAGGTCATTAGCTGCATAAAGACACCTGTCCACCCCATACAATCAGTAAGAATCCAACTACTAACATGGCCAAGACCAAAGAGCTGTCCAAAGACACTAGAGACAAAATTGTACACCTCCACAAGGCTGGAAAGGGCTACGGGGAAATTGCCAAGCAGCTTGGTGAAAAAAGGTCCACTGTTGGAGCAATCATTAGAAAATGGAAGAAGCTAAACATGACTGTCAATCTCCCTCGGACTGGGGCTCCATGCAAAATCTGACCTCGTGGGGTCTCAATGATCCTAAGAAAGGTGAGAAATCAGCCCAGGACTACACTGGAGTTGCTGGTCAATGACCTGAAAAGAGCTGGGACCACCGTTTCCAAGGTTACTGTTGGTAATACACTAAGACGTCATGGTTTGAAATCATGCATGGCACGGAAGGTTCCCCTGCTTAAACCAGCACATGTCAAGGCCCGTCTTAAGTTTGCCAATGACCATTTGGATGATCCAGAGGAGTCATGGGAGAAAGTCATGTGGTCAGATGAGACCAAAATAGAACTTTTTGGTCATAATTCCACTAACCGTGTTTGGAGGAAGAAGAATGATGAGTACCATCCCAAGAACACCATCCCTACTGTGAAGCATGGGGGTGGTAGCATCATGCTTTTGGGGTGTTTTTCTGCACATGGGACAGGGCGACTGCACTGTATTAAAGAGAGGATGACCGGGGCCATGTATTGCGAGATTTTGGGCAACAGCCTCCTTCCCTCAGTTAGAGCTTTGAAGATGGGTCGAGGCTGGGTCTTCCAACATGACAATGACCCGAAGCACACAGCCAGGATAACCAAGGAGTGGCTCTGTAAGAAGCATATCAAGGTTCTGGCATGGCCTAGCCAGTCTCCAGACTAATGCCGCGTACACACGGTCGTTTTTTGCGATGAAAAAAAACGACGTTTTTTAAAACGTCATTTAAATTGATCGTGTGTGGGCAAAACGTCGTTTTTTGTCTTCAAAAAAACGACCAAAAAAAAATTCGAACATGCTTGAATTTTTTGTGTCGTTTTTCAAAACGTCGTTTTTTGTTTCACAAAAAGTCACCGTGTGTAGCAAAAACGTCTTTCAAAACAACGTTTTTCAACCCGCGCATGCCCAGAAGCTAGTTATGAAGCGAGCTTCAATGGAAAAGAGTGGTGAACGTAACCTCGCTTTTTGTGAAAAAACGATGGTGTGTATGCAAAATTGTCTTTGAAAAGTGACGTTTCAAAAACGTCGTTTTTTACTTCACAGAAAACGTCGTTTTTTTTCATCACAAAAAATGATCGTGTGTACGCGGCATTAAACCCAATAGAGAATCTTTGGAGGGAGCTCAAACTCCGTGTTTCTCAGCGACAGCCCAGAAACCTGACTGATCTAGAGAAGATCTGTGTAGAAACCTGGTGAAAACTACAAGAAACGTTTGACCTCTGTAATTGCAAACAAAGGCTACTGTACCAAATATTAACATTGATTTTCTCAGGTGTTCAAATACTTCTTTGCAGCTGTATCATACAAATAAATAGTTAAAAAAAAATCATAAATTGTGATTTCTGGAATTTTTTTTTTGATTATGTCTCTCACAGTGGACATGCACCTACGATGACAATTTCAGACCCCTCCATGATTTCCAAGTGGGAGAACTTGCAAAATAGCAGGGTGTTCAAATACTTATTTTCCGCACTGTATATGGATAGAAAAATTCATGAAAATACAAAAAAATAATTTTGTACAAAAATCTAAATGTTCTTTTGATTCAACATTAAATGGCCCAGTTATTGTATTGGAAAATTGTGTATTTCAAATTTTCTCTGATAGTTTTCAACATTAACCACTTGCCGACCAGCCGCCGCAGTTGTACTGCGAGGGGTTGTTTTGGCTGCGCAAATCACCATAGGTGTGCATCGGGCTTGTGCGTGCCCATTGGCCAGTGGGGGAGCCAATTGGCGATCATTCCTCGCAGAGACAGAACGGGGATCTGCCATAGTAAACAAGGCAGATCTCCGTTCTGTCAGGGGATCACATGCAGACCTGCCTTTCTTCTCTGCAGGAAGACAGAACTGTGTGTTGTACCAGGAAGCCCATCCCCCCTCAACACAGTTATAAACACACTGAGGGAACACAGTTAACTATTTGATCGGCCCTGATGTTAACCCCTTCCCTGCCAGTGCAATTAGTACATTGTCAGTGCATATTTTTAGCTTTGATCAGTCTAATAATGTCACTGGTTCCCAAAAAAGTGTCAAAAATATCAGCTAGATATTCTATCTGTCCGCTGCATTGTCACAGTCCCACTAAAAATTGCTGATCACCACCATTACTAGTAAAAAAAAAAAATGCCTTAAATATAGCCTATTTTGTAGACACGTTTGCGTAAACCAATCAATATATTATTTTTTACCAAAATATATAGCGAATACAAATTGGCCTAAATTAATAAAGACATTTTTAATTTTTTTATTGCTTATGCTTTATAGCAGAAAATAAAAAATACTGTTTTTCTTTTTCAAAATTGTCTTTTTTTGTTTATAGAGCAAAAAATGTAAACCACAGAGGTGATCAAATATCACCAAAAGAAAGCTCTATTTGTGGAAAAAAAGGATATACATTTTATTTGGGTACAACATCGCTTCACTGCGCAATTGTCAGCTAAAATAATGTGCCGTGTTGCAAAAAATGGCCTGGTCATTAAGGGGGCTGAAGTGATTAAAAATGATTGACCTACAAACAATTGTAAAATTGTAGTTAAGCACACTAAGCTTGTGAAAATGGAATGAGCGGTCTACTGACTTTTTCGTTCATCAGTTTTTAATTTCATCAATTTTCTAGCTGTGTATGGCCAGCTTGTGTGTACATTACACAGCATAAGTGGAAAACTGTAATATGTTCATCTACACACATTAAAATCAGACACAGAAGCTCATGCTCACGTTGTAACATTCTGACATTGTAAATTAAAAGGTAATGTCTATGTCAGTTTGTATATTGACTCTTGTTTCATTTTATATTTCTTCTATCATTATTTTCTATCTCTGCGTAGCATAAGGTGAATAAAAGGAAGAAAGACTGTACATATGAATCATAAGTGAATTTTGTGTAATGGGAACAAGAAATGTGTTGCTCACAACTCCATGTTTTTTATGCCCGTATGTTCTCACCCTCTCTAAATCTAAATAATAGGGCTGTTACTGATTAAAATGTTTGTGTTCGATTAATCGTTTTTTTGAATCGATTAATCGACTTGTTTCGATTAATTATAACGCACATACAGATCCAACAACTTCTAACTAATTTCCTTGCAGGCTGATTCCCAGTGCAGCTACCAACTACTGGAAAAATGGATAGCAGGATACAAAAAACACAAAGGCAGCACTCGATGGGAATAGCATTGAAACTTTTATAGTCCTCAAGTAGGTAACAAAATAAATATTGCACTGGAGGTAAAATCGATGTAGCTACATAAACTGTAAAAATGGTGTGAGAAATACCAAATGGTAGCAAAAGCAGTCATAAAAACATGTAACTAAGTATGATACTGGTATAAAAATGTGTACAATGATACCACTGCTGAATCCAGATGAGGAGGGGTTAACATTAGTCTGTCGGCATGTAGATGTCCCGTGAAGTGAACTATCGCAACTCCCAGTGGATGGCTGTAGAATCCCAGGTTGATAGAGGGAAATGTAGCAGCCCTTGCTTGTGGCAGATAGTAAGGTCCCGCCTCCATGCAGATATGAAGGCACAGCAAAGGAGCCCTTCAGATGGACACAGCAAGCTCCGCCGGTGTCCGTGACGTCACCGGATTTCCAAAGAAAGCCGGGGGAGAGGTGAGTACCGATGCAAAAAATTAACGATTAATTGAGGAATTCAAAGTTAATTTCCACAGCCCTACTAAATAAATAAAAGGATCTCCCGTCAAAAGAAAAGTCCATGTTAAGTATTTTATAATATATATATATATATATAATGGCTGCAATGTGGTGTATGACCTGGCAATTACCTATAGATATGATTAACTTTTGATCTGTCATGGTCAATAACTCCTGCCTGATCGCTGTGTGCTGCATATACATGTTCTACTCAATCCCAGTATTAGGAATGGTAAGGGAATTGATGCTGGTGCACACTAAATCACTATAACTACTGTATATGAGATGGTATGTAATAGAGTTTGGGATATCAAGTCAGAGCCCGGGTACCTGGCTGGTTCTAACTGATCATTAATTACCACATAACTACTGGAAATTCCATTGCTCATCATCATGTTACACACACCTATCAGAAACTGCATTATCTAAGAGGAAGAGGGGTAAGAAAACTCTGTTACAAACATGCAAACTTTATTTGAAACAAAATAAATGACTGCACTTGGACTTGGATTCAGCAACTAGCAAAATGTTTTGATCACAAACGCAAACCGGCATATTAAAATGCAAATGATCCAAATAATGCACAAAGAGATAAACAATAAAATTACTTCTGCTAAAAATTCCTAATGCATACAAAGTGAAAATAAAATAGACTAGAGTAAATAGATTGTTGCAACACCAATGCATAAAAAGACCTTGGGAAATAATCCAAGTGCAGAGGAGCGTCCCAACACCAACTTCAGTGCCTAAAAGATGCTACTACACATCACCACAGTGTGTAAATGAATCTGTTCACCGGACGATGTTGACCCTCACATTATAGAGTGGTCAACTGAGCCTTTAAGATGACTCACTCAAAACTTCCACACAATTGGGTTTCAGATATAATTGGATTATATTAAAATATATATTCCTTTAGCTCTAGCTGAGGTACTTCAAATGAAATGGATCATCAAGTCTCTCCACTGTAGGTAAACACCATAGGAATCCACCAGGGCCAGCACACCATCCATATACCATACAAGTGAACATTACTTTAGGGCATGCAGAAATATACCTCACAAGACTATAAACAAATATCCATAGTGTAGTAATCAATATAAACACTTCTATTATAAAGATTTTCCACAATTGAAACCCGATGGTGTGAATGTCTTGAGGGAGTCATCTTAAAGACACAAGTTGATTCTATAATGGGAGGGTCAACTCAACATCGTCCGGTAAGCAGAATAATTCACACACTGTGGTGTTTTGTTGGATCAATCTCTTAGGCACTGAAGTTGGTGTTGGGACTCTCGTCTGTACTTTAATGAATTCTTAAGGCCTTTTTATGCATTATTTGGAAGATTTTTAGTTTTCATGATTTATTAAGCACTGCATTCCGATATACTATGCAAACTTTATTGTTAATTCATCTTGGCAAAGTTATAAGGGAAGTAAGGGCTTGGACTTTTCCACTGACCATCACTATTGTAACTGCTCACTTTTACATTGACCGGTACTGGAATGTACCATAAACTTTTGCACAATGTATACTGTGCTATACGTTGCATTTCCCAGACTGATGAACTCTGTATTGTAATTTTGTTACAATTTAGTATTTCATTTCTTTCAGTGAACAGACACACTTTGTGTGCATTTGTGAAACATTTTGGCCAAGTATTATATAGGTTCTGGCTTTGGTAAAGTCAGTGTATTCTGCAGCTGCATATGAAATGCTTTTGTTCTCTTTAGAATTCAATGTGAATGCAAACAAACAACATAAAAGCATTTCAAATAGGAGTCATTTTCTCTGAACTGATTGTGAGCATGCTGCATTTGACTTGCTCCTAAGTCTTACATATGCTAATCTGATAATTGCATTGTGAGTTTCCTGCATTTTCATATGGGACCCGCTGACCATGAAAAATTTTAAACACATAAAAAAGTGTTAGGCTTGCTTTGTTGTTACTTTTACTGCTTACACATATCATACATTGTTCCATCGCCTATGGATTTACCAAAGTCTACGCTATATGGCTAAATGTTTATGTACACCCGATCATTGTACCTATATGTGCTTGTTGGACATCGCTTAACAAAACCTATAACATCTTCTACTCTTCTGTAATCTGATGTGTGTGTGTGTGACAGAGCTGGACTAGTAGATTGTAAATTGTAGGACAGGTTAGTAGGTTATTTGTCCAGGGGGGCCTTAAACCTAATAAGGGTGTGATGAGGGTTGGTCCTATTAGGTACACAAACTGCAGTCTCGCCAAAGATACTTTTAGATCACTTTAGAGGTAAAGGTTTATCACACTTGCAGTTAAATTTAAGGAGTTTATTGAAGTCACAGTTCACAGGTAACATACAAAGCCAACATGTTCAGGGGGAAACGCCTCCCCTTTTATCAGGGCTGAAGAGGTGGATAGACTTGGTCTAGTAGTGCGATGCGATTTGGATGACTATAATGTTGACCAATCTAACCGCACTGATCCAGCCTCCTTATAGGCATCCAAATTGCATCACACCACTAGTCCAAGCCTATCCATCACTTCAGCCCTGATGAACTGGTAAACATTTCTCCCTAAGAAGCCTTGGCTTTATCTGTAAATTTTCAATAAACTCTTTTAATTTACCCTCAAGTGTGACCTCTATACCCATCTAAAAGACACTTCTGTAATGGCTTTCGGCAATTATTTGGTATGTGTGGAAATGTGTGCCCATTCTGCCAAAGGCCTATAATAAGTGAGGGCAGGTATTGTTATTGAATGAGAAGATCCGGCTGGCAATAAGCATTCCAAATCATCCCAAAGGTGTTTAGTAGGGTTGACGTGAATGCTCTCCGCAGACCACTTGGGTTTCTCCACCACATACTCATCATCAAACCATCTCTTTACGGATCCGGCTTTGTAGACAGGGACTCAGTCATGCTGGAACAGAAAAAAAACTTTCCCAAGCACACAATTATCTTATGATGCTTTGTAAGCTATAGCGTTAATAGTACTCTTCACTAAGGACACCTGAACTCAAAAATTTCCACATAATTATGGCCATATAATAGGTTTGATGGTTGGGTTTTTGTAAGCATTTGTCCATATAGTGTGATTTAATATATATTGAATGGCTGTAGAGCAGGCCCTCACATACATACAGTATGTGTTTGTATACCTTTTGTACGATTGTTAGATCACAATATGTGTGGCCACAAAACAATAAGTGAAGAGTACTATGCTTAATTTCCTCTGTACTAAGTGTCTCAGTCTAACCCACTGCATGAATCATGAGACTGCCATTGTATATGTACACTAGGGATGAGCCGAACAGCCCCCCGTTCGGTTCACACCAGAACCTTCGAACGGACCGAACGTTCGCACGAACATTTAGAACCCCATTGACGTCTATGGGACTCGAACGTTTAAATTCAAAAGAGCTAATTTTAAAGCCTAATATGCAAGTTATTGTCGTAAAACGTCTTTGAGAACCCGGGTCTTGCCCCAGGACTCCTGAAAAAACGACAGTTTTTAAAACTTTTTTTTCATTGATACATGTTCCCTCGGGCAAGACCCAGGTTTTCAAAGACGTTTTCACAGGCATGCTATAGACACCCAGCAGGTACAATATTTAACTGCTTAACGCCCGCCGCACGACTATGTATGTCCACAGAATTGCGCGTACAGGCAGATGGGCGTACATGTACGTCCCTGTTTTCTAACGGGTCGGGAGTCCAATCGGGACCCCCTCTGCTGCATGCGGTGGGCGGCTTACCTGTGGGAGCCAACCTGGGACGAGGGGGCGGCTGTTCGATTTTGTCTGCCCCCTCGTGATCACTCCCACCCAATCCCCTGAGCCTCCGCCGTGTCACTTCCTCTGCCTGTGTAATGTAAACACCGGCAGAGGAAGTGATGTCAGCTCTCCTCTCGGCGGTATTTTCAATCTGCCGAGAGGAGAGAAGACATCACAGTAAGTCGCACCAACACTACACTGACACCACACACATAGGCACACTTAACCCCTTCCGATCACCCCCACCCCCACCCCCTGTCACAATGTCACTAATTGCAGTGATCATATATTTACTAATAACTGCATTTAGTGTCAGTGTGACAGTTAGTGTGACAGGCAGTTAGTGTTAGGTCCAGGGTAGCCCCGTACACCCCCTAACAAAGGTTTAACCCCTTGATCACCACCCTAGTTAACCCTTTTCACCCCCTATTCCCAGCGTCACTAAGCGATCGTTTTTCTGATCACTGTACTAGTGTCGCTGTTGCCACTAGGTAGCTAATTTTTTTTTACTAAAGATATGTGGCTGAATACATTTTGGCCTAAATGTTTGACTAAAATTTAGTTTATTCGATTTTTCTTTTAACAAAAAGTAAAAAATATAGTTTTTTTTCAAAAATGTTGCTCTATTTTTGTTTATAGCACAAAAAATAAAAATCCCGGAGGCAATCAAATACCATCAAAAGAAAGCTCTATTTGTGGGAAGAAAAGGACGCAAATTTTGTTTGGCAGCCACGTCGCACGACCGCGCAATTGTCTGTTAAAGCGACGCAGTGCCGAATTGTAAAAACGCCTCTGGGCATTTAGCAGCATATTTGTCTGGGGCTTAAGTGGTTAAAGGATTTTTTTTATTTATTTAAGCATCATTAAAATCACTGCTCCTGAATCAGGAGCAGTGATTTTAATAATGCTTAAATTAAAAAAAAAAAATCCTTTAAATATTGTACCTGCTGGGTGTCTATAGTATGCCTGTGAAAACGTCTTCAAATAGCACAATCACCTGCCTGCCAGTAAATTAGGAAGAACTGATCTAGCTTAACTATACAGTGTATAAATATATGTACAACACCTGGGATGTATATATAGCCTCTACACACTGTAACATTAACTGACTAGCCTGCCTGCCTGCCTGCTCTATCTACCTGTCTCTCTCTGTTCTCTCTAACCACCGCCGCAACACACTACACAAGGCTGACCTGCAGGCGGCCTTTTATAGTGTGGGGTGTGTACTAAACCCCCTGAGCCATAATTGGCCAAAGCCACCCTGGCTTTGGCCAATTATGGCTCTCTATTTTTTGCGCGCTGTGATTGGCCAAGCATGCGGGTCATAGTGCATGCTTGGCCAATCATCAGCCAGCGATGCCGCAGTGAAATATGGTCTGTGAAACGTAACTCGAATTTGGCACGAACGACCCATTTTTTTCGTATTTCGACGAACGATCGAACATACGATGTTCGAGTCGAACATGAGTTTGACTCGAATACGAAGCTCATCCCTAATGTACACGATATGCACTACATTTATTCTCAATGGACCACAGAGGGATGGAACCTGATAAAGACGCTCACTGCTGGATTCCCCAGTTATACAGTATATGATGGCATTGGATGATTCAACCTGTTGACATCCATCCAGAACTGAAATGTCCATAAAGGGCCAGACAGATACTATATTTCAAATGAATTTCCTGGATTCTCTTACTCTGATGGATTTTTGGCCAGTTTAATATGTGAACCACAGTGAAACTCTTCTCTTGCATCAATACTTCTTTTGAATACATGATAGTAAATGTTTTGTCCTTTGTTGGTACAGATTGATGCTGAGCGTTATTACTGAGCCTTCTGTCAACAAGCACTCCCACATCCATCCTCAGTAATAAATTCACTAATCTAATACCAATGAGTGAGTGTGTAACATATTTGTTTAATATCCCCAAATGACCTTGCATTTGTATATGTTGCATCTCATCTGCCATTTTAGTTCGGCCTTCCCATTCTTTGCAGGCCCCCTAGAAGATGACAGACATCTTTGTGTGGCTCTAACCATTTACATAACTGAGTCCAGAAACTGGGAAGCAACCAAAAACCAAAGCAATGAAAGATAACTGCTGACATGATACAGCCCTTTGCACACCTCTAAATATGATCTCCTATGAATGTAGATAAAACCTTATACAATAAAATGCTAGTCAGATGCTACCTACCAAAAATTAGATTGCATTTGATAGATGAAAACCAGTCTGTGATGTGTGTAAGGAGCCCATATTTGCTGCGTCCTGCCAACTTACCCAAAGGTATCCCCTATTACTGCAGTACTTGGTCAGGGTGTATACATACCTATTGTAGAAAGACATTCTATCGCCTTGGCCACTCCTGTTCACCTAGCCTAAGGCCCACACTCCATATAACCAGGGATATTTTGGAATAAAGGATTGCCCACACCAGTTGTTTTACTTGACTTTACTTTACTTGAGCCACAAAATGCTCCATAACACAGCACATTGTCAAGCTTCCTTCCCTCCTCTACAGCATATCTCACAACCTCAAGAACCAGGGGGTTTGCACAGTCTATCCAGGTCCCACGATTCTTCACCTACAATCCTACCCTCGTCAATGCCTACCCTCGTCTTTCAGCCCACATAATGTCCATCTAAGATCTACTTTTCCCACTTGTCTCAGGAGCTCCATCCCAAGCAGACATTGTATAGATAACAGGATGATCCACCCCCCATGACACATTCCTAGGTGGGACTAAACTATGGTTTAACCCCTGCCTAAAGGTGTGCTGACCATGTGCCGCCCCTGGATTGACAGCTTTGGAGAGTTGAAGTCCTCCCACATATTTGTCTGCCATGGGAATTCCATAAACACAGAAGAATTGCACATTTTCTGAAATAGTCATGATGGCTACAGAGGGAAAGATTGTGCACTGTGCATGCGTTGTCTTTGAACAAGCCAACGTGCTTGATCCTTAAGTATTGAGAGCGCACTTGTAACATCCTGGCATTTAGACAGGGGGGAAGTGCATACTCTGAGTTCTTGTGGACAGGAATGACAAAGGAGCACTTTAAAAAAAAAAAAAAAAAAAAAAAAAAAAGCTTCAGAGTAGATTGCAATGTGCTTGGGATGCTGAATTGCATAGGGTTTTTTTTCTAGACAATGTCTGTAATAGTGAACTACCCCTTCAATTCAGCACAGGATTTTGTTACGTGCTACACTGATATTGCAGAAGACTTACAATTACTATTGCTGGTAATTCTGTTGGTATACCTTGGAATATTATAATTGATAATTAACTTGCCAAAATAAATATTTTATCCACACACTGACTTAGTGGTTAGCACTTCTGCCTTGCAATACAGGGGTTCAAATCTCAGCCAGGACACTATCTGTATGATGGAGTTTGCATGTTCTCCTTGTGATTGCATGACTTTCTACGGGTGCTCTAATTTCTTCCCAAATTCCATAGACATGCTGGTAGGTTAATTGGCTGTGTGTGTATGCATGTGAGCGAGAGGCTTTATTATATTATTGTAAGCATAATATTGAATTTACAATATGTAAAGTGCTACAAAAATTGGCACCTCTGTAACAAAAAAAAAGAAAAACTGTAATAAATATATCTGATTTCCAGTTAATTCCTGTTTATAAAGCAGAGACTCTGTTATGATGAGTCTAACCAACAGACAAGAATTGATGCCCATGCTGGGTGCATGGAGAATTGTCCAATGGTTTGACTGTTCATTTATCTACCATGCATGATTGGCTTTAGAGTCCCAGATGAAGATGGTTTTTGATTGCTCGTCAATGCTAGTCTTTAAATTATGTAAATAAGCCAATTATTTTCGTTTTGAATCTTATGGTATGAAAGATGCTAGAACCATTTAGATTTTTATTTGCTGTATGTGTTCCTACAGGGGAGATTTCCCTTCACTTCCTATCCCGAAGACACAAAAGGCACTGAGAAGTCTCCAAACATAAGAAGAATTGCACCTTTGCAGTTGACACCAGAACATGTGTCCCCATTGGGTGAATTCTCCTAAACTATTCTGATGACAACAGTAAAATGTTAGACTTCTTTTAAGCTTGGTATACACTAGTAGATTAGCAAAGGAACGTTTATACAAGTATGCCCCAGGACGACGTCTGGTGTGATGAAACCCGCAGAGAGGAGCCACGTGCTGACATCATCATGTATACGCAGGTCCCGGAGTGACGAGCTGCTATCAAGAGCCGGCCAGCTCGATTTATTCTAATGCCGATTTTACTCTGCTTGATTGTAAGTGCAATTTCGTTTTAATTTTTAATAAAATATAAGGATTTACACTATGCAAGCCTTTATTTTTACATGGGGACCTACTGAATATATATGCATATGAGGCACTGGTGAAGACACTGAGAATATTGGTGCACAGCATAGAGACCCGTGGCTGGGTAATATGTCACAAACGCATCTGATCTCCCGTAATAGGGGATCATTTACAGCTGGTAAGCGGCAGTGCGTGCAGAGGTGGAGGCACTATCTGTGTCACCGTGGACTAATATTGATTTACTACTCACAATATATGGACTATTGACATTGTTTTTTATTTGACAAGGGTCAATCAGCTTTTTTGATTTATATTTAAATTAATTGCATCATATGTAATTGTAAAGCGCCTTTCCCTTCACATTTCATATATGGACTCATTTATGTCACACATTTAAGGTATCATTCCGGATTATCAACCAATTAGTTAGTGCAACTTAATTTTTTGCAGTTTTTTTTTTTTTACATTTTTAGGTTTGTATGAAAATTCTTAGTACATTCAACCGCTTGATGAATGTCATTGGAAATAAGTTTAAACTTTCTTTTGTTTTTAACTTTTGTTTTTTGAGTGAATGGACTTTTCCAAACAAAAACCTACATACACTGTTAGAAATTCATTATAAAACGAATGTCGATTTGACCCCAGTTACAATTTGCAATTAAGCACACATTCCTAAAACAAAAAAAAATTGAATTAAAATCTACTAGTGTATAGTTAGCCTTTACTTTCTACCCTGGTGACAATGGTCATTAAAAGAGAAGGTAATGCCCCGTACACACGATTGGAAATTCTGCTAGCAAAAGTCTGATGTGAACTTTTGAACGGAAATTCCGACCGTGTGTATGCTCCATCTGACTTTTGCTGTCGGAATTTCCGTCAGCAAAAGATTGAGAGCTGGTTCTCGAATTTTCGCATGATCGGAAGCTTTGAACTTAATTTTCTAGGTTTGTCGTAGTGTTGTACGTCACCACGTTCTTGACAGACGAAAATTCAGAGAACTTTTGTGTGACCGTGTGTATGCAAACCACGCTTGAGCGCAATTCCGTCGGAAAAACCATCCAAGGTTTTTCCGACGAAAAATCGGATTGTGTGTAAGGGGCATAGGGGGTCAGCTGCCCCAACCCATCAAAAGGTCTACATTATATTGGCACCAGCAATATTGAAAGTGTCAGAGGCTGGATTATGGAATGATCAGATGGCCAATTTGACTTCTATATCATTCAAAGTTATATTTAAAATAAATTTGTACAGCAAAGCGCACAGCCAGCACCTTTGTACAGCTTATGAATGCCAATATACTGTAATCTTCCAGCAGTCATCTACCCACAAGGCTCGCATCCACTTGAAGGTTTTTCTTAAGTTGTTAGAAACTAAAAATGATTTCTTCACAAGGGTTACAAACACTATTGACTGTTGGTATTTTAATGGCATCATGAAGGTTTAAAGGTGAAAGAATTGGCAACCCAGTGGCTGACCCTGACACAGAAGTTCAAGATGTAAATGTTAGCAGTGTTGCCAAGCGATTTACTTTGCATGTGCTGCGCTATATAAGTTCCCATTCATTCATTCATTCATTCATTCATTCATTCAAGCTCATTTGAACTGTCACAACAATGATTGCTATCAATGGGAAAGTAACCAGCACCAAAGAACAAACACCCAACCCACACTTGTTTTCTGTAAAAAGACCCTTGAGGATTGGCTTTATATTCTCAGTGACCACATTGTGACTTATCATTGTAAGGTTTGCTTCAATGTGACTTTCACTTGTTTACAAGCTTTGAACAGTGTTTCTGTTCCTGTAATACATATACAGATGTGTAGAGTTTCCTTCTGATCAATGCTTCTCAAAGCTGTGGGATAGGCAAATATTGAGTAATACAAGATGTATTCTTCTTTGAATAGTAGGGTGTTTTGTATATTTCTTCCGGTTGTTTACAGTAATCCAGTGTGATTCTTTGCCCCTGTGCAGGAGCTTCCTGTAATAAAGACTGGTCACTGCTGCTCTCTCTCCTTCTGCAGGGTTACTGGTCTTGTCTCCGCTTCCTCCTGAAAGCAGCCTGTAGTGGGTGGAGCCTGTTGGGTCCCTTGGACAGCTCTGCTCCCTGTAAAGGCGTTGTACAGCACAATGCTGATGTCACTGCTACCATATCAAGGTTATATTGATGTTTTTAATGGTATCTGATACACACAAAGTAGATTTATATTTGTCACTATTAAGGAGTATGTTTAAATGCATTTTTTGTACCCAGAGATCAGCTTAAACTTTATTATGTTCTCTATATAACTTTAGTAATATCTACTGAGCACACCCTGTGTTGAGTGTTGGCTCAAATACTGCCACTAAGAGACCCCTGTCTGGCTTCTGCATGTGTCAAGAAGGTAGGTCAGTGCATGTGCTAAGTAGGTGGGTTAGTGCATGTGTCACGTAGGTTGGTCAGTGCATGTGTCAGGTAGGTTACATGTGTTGCAAGGGCAGGGCAAAGGGGGTGGGGTTATGGGCAGAGCCATGGGCAGCAAAATTAGGTTTTGCCTAGGGTGTCAAAATTCCTTGCACTAACCCTGCTGCCATATGTTCAACAATAAAATACTGCTTTTCATGTTTTCAGGTCCTGCAGCCTCATTGTAGCCATTCTACATACACTCCAGCAATGCCTTCATGGCATTTTTCAAAGTGAGTTTTCCTTATGATGGACCATGCCTGTGTAATGTGTGTTTAAAAGCCCAATCAAAAGCTCCATGGGAAGCCTATGTGACAGGGTATACCAAACCGTAAAATAGAATACTTGGGACTTTTTTAGTAACATGAAAAAATATATGTGTAAAATCTCTGAAATTTTATTAACAACTTCATGTTGTAAACATAAAAACATCCAGGATGACTTTTTACAACATAATAAATATATGCAACATGATATATATATCCACCCCAATATTCCCAAATTAAACACATTAACCACAGAGTGCTGGTTTTACACCATATAAGATGCTTAGAATGAGTGGGAGAGGACAGACGCATTTCAAGTGAAACTCTTCCTCAGGGTGTTTAAAAGCACTATATTAAAAAAAAGTGATAACAATACATTGTAACACATTAGTCTGGATGTTTTTATGTTTATTGTTCTTAGACATAAAGTTGTTAAATAATGAAATTTCTTTGATTTTACAAATATGTTTTTCATGTTATTCTAATGGCTAAAAAAGTCCCAACTGTTCTAGTTTACTGATTGGAATATCTACTTATGTGGATGTTGGAAGCAATACTTTGGTAAGCCAACAGCTCTGCTCACTCATTTTTCTCTCCACCTCGGCATTTTTCCAATTAGCACACATATGTGCAACAGCCCTTCATTGGTTCATTGTTCTGCTCCTCCTTCTCCAAGTGCTGCTGTGCAGGTGATGCCAGGTGGCTAAAATAAAGAGGTATTCAGTTACACCACCCAATTCTCATCCACTCAAATGCTGATCAGTGTGCCAGCATAGCCACATTAAGTATCCACCACTCAGTAAGTAGTATTTCTGTACCTATTTCTCTTTTTTATTTTTTGCTGGTCTCTTCCAGCAAGATTATATTCCCGTCAATCCATCCACACAAAGTAAGACAAGATGTCCTCCACTTTATTGCTTCACATGATAAAGCACATACAGAAACAGCAAAGTGGCACTGGCACAAACTTCTTTATGGATTATTCCATTTAATGCATTGTTAAGCTGATGCAGCAAGTAATTCTTAGGCCTTGTACAGACGAGTAAATCTATCTGTTCAAATCGGTCGGACCGACCGATTTGAACAGATCTGTCTACTGGCATTTTGGTTTGCTCGCGTGTACACACGAGCAAACCAAAATCCCCGCCAGCAGACAGCGCGCTGACGTGTCGGTGACATGGCGGTGACGTTGACGCCGCCACGTCACCGCACCAGGAAGTAAAACACTTCCGCGCATGCGTCAAAATCATTCGGCGCGTGTGCGAGAAGACATGTCTGCTGGTTAGCATACTAACCAGCAGACATGTCGGGCGGACGGGTTCCCAGCCGACAGATTTCAAAGCATGCTTTGAAATCTGTCGGGTGGTCAAATCCGTCTGTTTGCCCGTACACACGATCGAATCTGTCTGCTGAATCTGTCTAGCAGACCGTTTCCAGCAGACAGATTTGATCGTGTGTACGAGGCCTTAGACATAGTAGCATATTATTGAGGCGCTATGCCTATAGTCAGTTGAGACTTATTAGACCCAATCCAACTGTCCTTGACCTATAAGGATTTGTTGACCTGCAAGAATATCAAACGCATTTTGTCTACAAGACTTCTGATTACAGTCCATGGATTTAAGTGCTTCACATGAACCCCTTGATAAACCCAACATTAGCACAGAATGATGATGGCATTGAGGGCCAGACAAACCTGTAAGACTAGTGCATTGTACAATAATTTACTATTAGAAAACATATAATGCACAGTAATACATTTTTTTTGCTTGGGAATACATAAACAAAAAAAAAAAGCTCAGCCAGGACTCAAATGGGTTGTAAAAACATAAGGCACAGTTTCCATTTTTGTACACTTCCTCAGCAATCAAAAGACTTCCCATTAAATTATGTCCAAAGTGGGAAACTTGGACCTTATTTTTCTGATGGATTTATTGATTACTAAGTGCATAATTGCCAATAACTAAAAAAGCAGACTGACTTTGTTAGACCTTGGCTAAGTTTTTAGCCCAAACTATCTCTGGTTGAACTACAGTATGTCCTGCCCACCCACCAGGTATCCTAAATCATTGCTTTTCAGACAAAGTGCAGTCTTTTGGCATAAATGACAAATACTTTTTTTTAACAAATTCTTCAAGCAAAACACAGTTTCCTGATGGCTCCAGCCACATTTTCATGTTGTGTCATCATCCATCTGCACTAAGTGTGACCATACACAGAACACTTTTTGCCAAAGAATACATCTAGTTTAAGCATTGCTTGCAGCACTCAGGCGATTCCTGGGCACCAAAAAATGTGTGCTTTACATCACTGGAGTTTCTACTCATGACAAAAAATTATGGTAAATATAATGAAACTATGATAAAGTAGGGGTCTTACTGAACCCTACAATACCCATTCATCTAAGTTGAGAAATTGGATGTATCAAAGCAGTGAGGTCAGCCAGCACCCATATTTATCATATCTGGGTCTTGCTTTAAGTATATCAAACTACTATCGGAAATGGTAATGCCCTTAGGCTTGAACAGGCACCAGGTTTAATTAAAATTATGTACACAGCAATCTAAACTGTAAGTTTAAAAAGACCAAAAAAATATTACCCCTACCCTCCCACCTATTTAAATCGGACCATAATAATTAAAAACATTACAATGGACATAAGATATTATCATGTTTCCTGTTGAGTTACGTGTATCAACTATCAGAAATGATAGCCATTGACCAAGGCCTGTTATAAAGGTTAGGAGCCTGAATCTTGGATTGGTTGAACAAGTCCTCCAGATCTCATCTGGCTTGATCACTTTGAGCGACCTTAATCCTTTGTTTAGTTCGGGTTTAAAACCCATGAGTCCCTCATGTTAGCTGCTGACGTTCTTCAAAGTTTTATGCAGCATGAGGTACAAATCCAATGTCCCTTCATTTCCTTTTCACATTTAGCTTGGGTTTTTGCGGCTGGATTTTCTTTTTCGTTGTGTGAGCCTCTTCCTTTAAAAAAAAAAGCTACAATCCACAAGTTTCATAAAGGCACAATCTCTAATCATTGGGTAGCTAAAAATTATTTTTCTTTAAGTTCAGTTGCAAAGTGGCATGTTTTAAATTCCATTAGAAGGTGCAGAGATGTGGATCACTGAATCTGGAGATTCTTTCACAGTATGTCCGCCAGGTGTGTATCTTTCATGCTGACCCCACATCCAAGTCAAGGAGAGGCAGCTGGATGTACCATTGAAGTGGTCAGGTGTTCACATAAAGATCTATGTGAATGGCGTATCTTTGGCAGAGCTCCAGATGTATGATAGACCTAGGAATGTTTGACATTGTATGTCAGTGTGCAAAATACGTTCATGTTCTCTACGCACTTTGCATGTGGGCAACTGTTCCATGGCGCTGGGATGTGTGGTAGGACTGTGGTGATTTGCGGGTATGGAGGCTTATTTTAGTTTCCTCTGCTGAAAAAAAAAAAAACAACATTAGATTGTAAACAGGTTGTAGAACAGAAACATATTTCATGTTGAACCATCCACATACAAAAAAGTAACAAGTCATATCATGAAGCAATAGGGTTGATTTACGGATTTTAAACAGACCGTTTCCACTTTACAAGGAAAGATTTCCTAAAGTTTAAAGAATGAGATGAAGCTCTGTTGACTTCCATCTTTCGATCTTTTGCAAGCTAAATACAGTTTTCTTATTTCTCCTGCACCTGATTGGGTATTCTTTGCAGGGTGAAACTTTACCACATTGACCAAGATCAGGGTGAAAATTCCTAGCAAAGTGAACAGCATATTCGCCTTTAGTAAATTAAGGGGTTAATGGGAATGGCCCCCAAGGGTTATTTATGCTTATTTCAACTATGCTGGACCTGTTATGCCGCGTACACACGATCGGAATTTCCAATGGAAAAAGTCAGACTGACTTTTTCCATTGGATATTCCTATCGTGTGTAGCCCAATCTGAATTTCTTCATCAGAAATTCAGATGAATTCCATCAGAGTTTAGATATAGAACATGTTCTATTTTTCTCTGATGGAATTCCGTCAGAATTCCGATGTGATTTGGCTGGGCAAAAGCCAGATCATGGCATTAGTGTGCCAAAAAATAACCACTCATTAACCTCATTATTTATTTTAAATAAAGACAGCAACAGACCATGAAAAATAAAAGTAAAATACAATGTAAAGTGACAGTACACAAATAAAGATCAAATACACCAAAAGAAAGGAAAGCACAACTAAATAAAACACTATATAGAATAGTCTAAAAAAATCTACTATAAATACACCCTCCCCCTTCCCACACATACACACACTCTCAAAAATAAAATAATAGAGTGTTTTATTGTTTAAAGTGGAACATCATCCAGAAGGGAAAGTTCTGCTCTTCTTCTTCCTCTCAGCCTCCTCTACCATATTTAGATAATTTGGAAGGGAGGGGCAAGCTGGTACCTATAATTGGCAGAAACTGAGCAGAAATTGCCACCCACTCTATCCTGCCTGCAACCTTCTGGGACAGATCACGGGTCCCAGGAGGCTGGGGGGCCATTTACAGGGCACAGCATGGCTTCCACATGTGCCGTGGGAAGCCAGATGTGAAGCCACAAGGAATCACAGTTTGCTTCCCAAAGTTAATGTGCTGCTGAGATAGGCCTGAAGACCGTCAAATAATCGGCTGAATTGATGAGGACAGGGCTAGATCCCTGCACAGATGAGAGTGAGTTTATTCAAAGTCAGCAGCTACAGTTATACTGCATTGAAAAGTAGTGTTACTTGAATTGTATTCCAGGCTTTATTTGTCTTCAGCTGACAGATCTTAATAATAATAATAATTTAATAGCAATAATTTATGACTTTACATAAAGTCTCAGAAATCTTTCATGTTATATAGTTTGAATACCATGCCATAGATAGTATTTATCATTGTAAAAGAACATATTCCACACATCCTTTTTTATTTCCAATTTTATCAGAATAAAATGGCTTTGGAAAAAAAAAATGTCCCCAATTTAAAAAAAAAAAATGTCCAGGCCTTTCCATTTTTGGTCTCCAGTTATTTGGCTTTCAGCTGGTTTTGATGTGGAATGTGGTATACAATTAGCATCCTGCCATTTTCTCCCATGATTTGATGTTCTCAGTTTCCCCAGGATTCCACTGGAGAGCTGAGAGTTGGCACTGGCATCTCAGCAAGGACATCAGAAAGTCAGTATTTTTTTTCTAGCAATTTTTCACACCCTGTGCGCACGCCTATGGTCACTCCCATGAGAGAAAATACTGAGTGTGTGCCTGCCCCATGATGTGGTAACAGGTTCTGCTGTATGAAAACCACGTTACAAAAATTAAATAAAAATAGTGTTGCCCAAAGGAACCTGTCAGGTTGATTTTCAAGCCTTGACTGTAGAAGTTACAAAAACTGGTTGCTATGGGGTTGATGGATCAAAAGTGTGCTAAAAGAAAGACGTCATGTGGCCTATATCAGCCAATAATTGTGCACCTGTCATTTTACAGTCCTGGATTCTTATCTCAGTGATAAAGCTGTGTGAATTCACTGGAAGTCACTGGCCCACATAAACCATAATTTCACAGATTTTTAAATACATATTTAAGATAAAATAAAGATCACATACCACGTATCCCCGAATATAAGACCTACCTCGAAAATAAGACCTAGCATTATTTTTCAGAAGGGCTGTAATATAAGCCCGACTCCCGAAAATAAGCCCTATTTTAAAAAGTTTATAACATTCCTTAATCCACTCTATTACAGTAGTATATAGTATATAATGTACAATGTGTGTGTTTCTGTAATATAATTGCAAGTCCAGCGGGTCACAGAAGCGCAGAACGGTGCTATAATGAAGGTGTTTGGCACAATTATATTACAGAAACACACACATTGTACATTATATAATACTGTAATAATACTGTATTGCAGTGGATTATAGGATTGAACGATAATATTCATAATACCAGAAACAATCAATTATACAAAGTGTGTGCTAATAACCATCCCACATTTGTTTGCTTACCTTCTCGTGCTGTCTGCATGCCTTTAAATGCTAGTGACGCAGTGATGTCACAGTTGTGCGGTGACAATGGGGTGCCTCCCGTGTGCTGCCATCCATGTCCTGTAACATACCCTGTTGGTGCTGCTGTGCCATACGCCATATAGGGGGATACGGGTGCTGAAGTGGGGTATGGAGTCATGCCCGAAGCTGCCACAAAGCTACCAACTGTTGGTAATCCACTGGCTGTCTACAAAACAGATAAACTTTATGTTGCAGGTATACAAAGAACATAGCTAGTGCAATATATTTAAATAAACATAAAAATGTGAGCTACCACCAGAATGCTGCATTGTTGCCAAATGCTCCCAATTTTTTAAAATGGTCCTGTTTTGAGAGTAGGCAATGGGAAATACAAAATGTTACAGTTGTAACCAAAGCAGGAGGTGAGGGGAAATCTTCCATTGCAGACACTTGTTCTTGTGAAATGTTGACATTTCCTCCAACTTATTGGTGTATCTCCAGGACAGAAAATGAAGGAAAATATCCTTAATGGGACACAGATGGCAAAAAAAAGCTGATAGGGCTTTTAAGCAGTACCATACCACACTCTATCCAAAGCAAAACTAAATGTTTTTGTAGCTCTTTAAGGGCTCTTTCACACTTGCTGTGTAGTATGGTGCCCTCTGAAGAGTGATCTGCATTTAGATTGCTTTTCAGAGGGCATTTGACAGGCAGTGCAGAGGCAGTACACTGTATTGCAGAATGGTCCCATAAAACTTAAAAGACAAGTACAGGCTTTGCAAAAAAAAACCTTATGCTCACCTAGGTGAGTCCATGCTGCATCTGTCCCCACCAGCTCTGCAGTGAGAACTGAGCGATCAAACAATGTGATCGTTCAGTTCTCCCCCTCTGCTCTGAGCAGAGATTGGGGACTGTCAGTCAATTAGACTGTCAGAAAATCTCTCCAAAGTGAGGGAAATTCATTCTTAGATAGCTGTCTCTGGAACAGTTGTCCTTAAAGAAGTTGTAATGGCAGAAAGTTTTTTATCGTAATGAATTTAATGCATTAAGATTAAAAAAACTTCTGTGTGTAGCAGCCTTCCAGTAATTACCTAAGCCCTATCTCTCTTCAGCGATGTCCACAAGTGTCTTAGCCATCCAGGACTTTCCTCCTGATTGGCTGAGACACAGCAGCAGCGCAATTGGCTTCTGTGACTGTCAATCAAAGTCAGTTAGCCATTCAGGGGAAAGAGGGGACAGGGTCGGGTTGGGGCTCTGTGTCTGAATGGACACACAGAGCTGTGACTCGGCTTGAGAGCCCCCATAACTAGCTTCTTGCTGTGGGGGCACTCGACAGGTGGGAGGGGCCAGGAGCCAGGAGCAGGGAATAGAGACCCGAGAAGAGGAGGATCCAACTGCACAGAGCAGGTAAGTATAACATGTTTGTTATATCATTTTTTTTAAACAAGACTTTACAATCACTTTAATGAGAACTTCCCCTCAATTCCTGTGACAACTGTAATATGTTGGATTTCCCATCACATCCTGTTCTCATTACTATGGTAATCATAACAAATAGAGATGACAGCAATACAAAAAATGACTGACTTTCTAAACCTACCCCAATCTTTTCAAACTAAACAAAAAAAAAAAATAGTTTTCGATATATTTAAAAATGCAAAAAAAAAAAAAGGTTTTTAATTTAAAAGCATATTATACTGGTACATACAGGAGCGCTGTGCACTACATGAAGAACTGTTATAAAACATTGGCTAAGCAGCCCCTAGAAATGTTACTAAAAATGTCATAAATAATACAAAATTGTAAATTATATGTTTAATGGGGTTTTCAAAAAGAAACGTTGAAGCTACTTTGTAAAACAATTTTTTTCAGCTTGAAAAATAAAAATCACGGCTGCCAAAGACTAAAAAGTCGGTTGTCATTTATTTGTTTTGTTTCTGTACTACTAGACTGCCAATGTACTATCAATTTCAAATAAAGCCTTGGAGTTGCACAGAGTGATTCCTTTAATATGTGTTTATTCCCAAAAATGGCACCTCATTTGAAGCAACGTGCCAGACTTACAGCAGTTTTAAATTCTGATCCAGCTGAACAATAAAATATCCTGAAAGGCCAAGCAAGTTTGGGAAAAAAAATCACATAAAATGATCTGCCTTTCTCTGTCATATATATGTCAGAAGAATATCCTTTGAAGTAGCATGTATTATATTCTTACCAATGGATTTAGACAGTTGCAGTGCTTATTTCCTTCATGATGGAGAGTAAAACAAATCTTAATGCCTGAACGCAGTTTTGCAACTTTGACGTGTGTTAATAAAACTGTACATATCATTACTTAGTGTATCTGATAAATTATACCCTGTTTTCTTTCAGGACAAATTGGGATTTCATTTGGTGGTAAATAGTAATGGATAGCTCTTGATTTTTTTTTCCATTATCAAAAAAAAAAACTGGTACAAAATATTAAAAAAATTATCATTTGTTAAAAATGTTGCTGTATATTTCTTGTTATTACCATAACCTACCAACAAAGAACAACCTAAAATAAATACTCCTGCTCCTGATCGCAGGGATACCAAATTTGTGTAGGGTTTTTGTTGTTTGTACCTGTAGTAAGGCCCAGAAAAAGTGTGCATTTTGCTTTTTTTTTTATCCAACCTAAAACACACTGACCCTAAATCTTGACCCTAACCTTTAACTCTGACCCTGACTACTGACCCTAACTCTGGCCCTGAAACTGACCTAGATCACACCTTGATCTAGCTATTTTATCCTTATTTCTTTTTTTACACTTTTATTTGCTTACATTTTTCTCCTCCAGCAGGGAGAAAACGATACAATGGAAAGAATTCAATAAAACTACTGCATTACTTTTATGGAGTTAACCCCCCTTATTATTGTATTGATTTATAAACCATTTGTGACACTTCTAGTTCTGACAATGACTCATGCACCAAATTCTGGTAGTAGTAAAATGTGCCACCAATGAATGCGCTAAATGTAAAAGTGGAGCTAATTAAGGCCAACTCTGTTTTACTGTACAGAAAAATGGGCTCAGACAAATTGCGTCTCATGTGCATTCTAAAAGTGGTGCAACATGAGCCAAATTCACGTACAAGTTTTAGACAAGTTAATTAATTTTTTAAATATTACATTTTCTTAAAATAATAATTATAAGAATATTGATTGCATTTTACACAGCAGCTGTTACTATAGGGATCAGTATCGTGGGTATTTTTTGTATATATAGGTTCATGAATTTGGCACATTCTTCACCACTTTTAGAATGCATGAGAGATACTTTAGCGAAATCTGCCTCTACCAGTCTTTATGAATTCCAGGGAATGTGTATTTTTCTAAATTCAAGAGGAGAAAAAAAAAAAAAAACAGGGGTGAGCTGTATAGTAACTGATCAGAGTGATAATCAATCAGAGGCTATCATAGTGGTCAGATGGTCAGGAACCAGTCCTCCTAGTCCCCACTTATTAGTATGAGACTCGTTGCTCTCAGCACAAACATGGCAGTGAATATATGTGGCCCCACAGAAGAAGACACACTTCCATGAAGCCACATATCTGGGTACGCTCATTGTCAAGGGGTTAAACACATGTTGCACTAAGGCAGCCCATTTACTATTAATAGGGTACCAGTGCATTGCAATGAATGAAAAACTCACATGGCCATTTATTTACAATGCGGTGCAATGGTGCACTATGTTTTGGTTGACCCTCTACTGTAGAGTGCCTTGGGGTGCCATTGACAATTAATTGTACTGAAAATAAAGCAGGTGCATTATTATGCTTTGCGGATGTAAAACGTGCCCTTGTAGGATTACATTGGTACATTAAAAGCCCTGACGTGGGAAAAAAAAAAAACAGTCCAATTATCTGCTCACTTGGCTGTAGCTTATGGATACAAAAGGTCTATCCAGAGAAGCAGTGATACAGGAATGCTGTGAACACAGGAAAAGGTGTCAGGTTCTACCCATTAATACTTGCTTCCCCTGTGCTTATCCATCACCTCGTTCACTTGCGGAGCTCTGAGTAAAGGTCCTTCCATAAGCTTAGTTTGAAGCTGTCTTGAAGCTTACAAAGGGCTAATGACCTTCCCTATGTGACAGTGTTAAGACCGAACGTTTAGCCAGTATAGGTCAAGGGGAAGATCACATGTTCCCGCTATACCATGGTATTGGGTATTTCAATACACTTAAAAAAATTGGGGGGGGGGATTACCCTCACATATGTGACATTAAATTCACACTTATCGTGTTATTTGATTACAGCTTCCACACTATTCTGATTATAGCGCTACGTTACCATTTTATTTATTTTTTAGATATACTCTACATTTTTGTGTGTAATGCTGATTGGCTGTGTCTCCTCTTAGTTTACTAATGGAAGCTTGCATGCTATCCAGTGAAAGTTATTATTTTTCTTTTCTTTTTGTTTTTTTTACCTTTGTATTGAAAATATTAAAAAAGTAATAAAAATTGTCAATTATAAAAATAAAAATCTTACTTATCTTATATCATTGTAATTAGAAAATTATAATAATTTGGGGTAAATATCGGGGGTTGTGCTGATTATGAAAGGGGTTGCGTTACGAAAAATGACTGGAAACAAGTTTTTTTCTAATTTAATATAAAATGATTGTATCATAAAACATATTTAAATAACCTATTACGTTATAAGATGTGCAATTTGTTGGGGCAAACTATAAAGATACACAGTTCTTTGGAGGAAAGTTTGCATAGCAATGCTCAGGATTAAAAAATGAATGGCTTATAGGGTTAAATCAATTCCAGTAGTATTCAAAGCCATTTTTTTTCATAGTTTTTGTTGTGGGTGAGGATAAGCAGCCCCTTTCAGGTTTTTATTGTTGTCTGTGGAGATTTGTGTTGGTGACCCATGGACATAAATTGTTGGAAAATCCAAGGTTTTATGGAATTCTACCAGTAGAGGAGTATTGGGTTAATCTTCTAATGAGTACACTTGATCTGGGACAGCTGTGTAAAGGGAATTACCCCTCCCTTCACTTTGAAGATATTTCCCTTCACTTCTTGTTGTGTCTCCAGGGCAGGAAGTGATTGCAATTTCTGCAAGGATTTAAATATACTTTAAGGCCTCGTACACACGAGCAGACAGATTTGTTAAAATCTGTCCGTCCGACAGATTTGAACAAATCTGTCTGCTGGGATTTTGGTTTGCTCGCGTGTACACACGAGCAAACCAAAATCCCCGCCAGCAGAGAGCGCGCTGACGTGTCGGTGAAGTGGCGGTGACGTTGACGCCGCCACGTCACCGCACCAGGAAGTAAAACACTTCCGCGCATGCGCCGAATCCATTCGGCGGCGGTGCGGGACGACATGTCTGCTGGTAAGTGTACTAACCAGCAGACATGTCGGGCGGACGGATTCCCACCCGATAGATTTCAAAGCATGCTTTGAAATCTGTCGGGTGGCCAAATCCGTCGGCTCGGCCGTACACACGATCGAATCTGTCTGCTGAAACGGTCCAGCGGACCGTTTCCAGAGTACAGATTTGATCGTGTGTACGAGGCCTAAAAGACTTTAAAATAAGCTGCCGGTTTAGGCCCCCCCACCGCCTTACCTACTGATTCTTACTTTCTCCCTGCACCCTTCTCCTCCACTTGCATCAGCTTTGAGTCTAATCATTGTGTAAGCTCTTTATCAGTTATTGAAACACCCCCCCCCACGCGCTCTCAAGTAAGAGTGTTTGGGCCAGGTGATTTATCAGTCAGGCCCAGGCATTGTAGAGGTCTTATAATAACCCATACCCTTGGGTACCAGGCATTTATAGGAGCTCCTGCAGACAAATTGAGTGGCAGGAGCAAAGCAAATGTAAGTAACAGTGGGAGGGAAGGAAGTTAAGGGAGCGTTACATGCACTCCATTAATGGATGCCTCACATGTCTCAATTATCATGCCTGTGTAACAATTATCAGCAAGGCTGCTTGTAGTGTCCATTTGGAAAGCATGAAGGATAGAGTAGAAGAACAATTGCGAGAGAGGGACAGAGTGTTGTCACACTATAACAGGAAGTGCCTGAACGATGGATCACTGGGTATTATTTTAATATAAGTTAAATATTAAAATAAATATATTTGTTTTGTGTTAAAGCTCATTTGAGATTTTAAAGATTGGATCCACATCTACTTTAATACCATCCTAGAATTGTGTAGGCCCGGATTATAGACAGGTGCATAGAGAGCTTGTGTATAATAGATTAGTCAAAGACAATACTAGCAATGACTGGCACATCTAAGCTAAGTGAATCAAACAGGATTTGTGGTATTTGGTGTGAGAAGTTGTTTAGGAGAAAACACACGTTAAGGGTCTCAATGTCTTCCACGTGATTGTAAGTCAAAAAACAATTCACAGCTTGTTGACTAGAAGCCTAAATTCCCATTCTTAGAAACCCACAAACAAAGACAATGTTTGCAAAGTAGTTTTGACCTTAAGAGATACACAAAGGATTCTTTAAACTTGAGCCATTGAGATCAGCTCCTTCTGTTTGTATAGACATCATCTTGAATGATATGAAGTAAACAGGAGGACATTTAGAGAGCCCCAAATTCTCATGATAAGTGGCAGGTGAATTAACTTTTCAATAATGGAAACCTGCTGCCTTCTCCGGTTTCAGGAAGCAAGGTGAGCTGTTTGTGAGAGGCATTAAAGGCTATGTTGTTTTATTTGATCTTTGTGAAAAGGTTCCTCCTGATGTGATCTATCACAGAGTGCTGGACTGGGACTGGAAAGTGTATGCTGAGAGCCATCCATCTATTAAGGTAACTCTAAGTGTTCTGCACATACCTGGATTGTCTAATGGCATGGGGGGGGGGTAGGCCAGTCCCCCTGTCAGAACACAAAGACACTACAGGGAGATCATTGCACTAACATTTCATATTTAGTACAGCCAGTGGCGTAACCAGAGTTATGGGCGCCCGGGGCAGAACTTTTTTTTTTTCGCCCCCCCCCCCCCGGCGCTAGCGCATGACCACATACGCCCAATCACAGGGCGGCATGCCATCAAATGCAGCCACTGTGCCATCAATTGTCACCACTGTGCCATGCCATAAATTGTCACCACTGTGCCATCAATCGTCACCACTGTGCCACCAATTGTCACCACTGTGCCATCAATCGTCACCACTGTGCCATCAATCGTCACCACTGTGCCATCAATCGTCACCACTGTGAAACCAATCCTCACCACTGTGCCACCAATCCTCACCACTGTGCCACCAATCGTCACCACTGTGCCACCAATCGTCACCACTGTGCCACCAATCGTTACCACTGTGCCACCAATCGTCACCACTGTGCCACCAATCGTCACCACTGTGCCACCAATTGTCACTGTCCAGACATCTATCCACCTCGGAGCTTTATATTATAACCTGCTGGGACTTGTAGTTCTCCATCGTCTCCTGGGGCTCAGGTGCATGCAATCCACCATCTTTGTTCAGTTTTTCTTACTGCTGGGACTTGTAGTCCCATAGATGGTGGATCACATGCACCTGAGCCCCAGGAGACGATGGAGAACTACAAGACCCAGCAGATTATAATATAAGGCTCCTAGGTGGATGGGTGTCCGGACATCCATCCACCTCGGAGTCTTATATTATAACCTGCTGGGACTTGTAGTTTTCCATCTTCTCCTAGGGCTCAGGTGCATGCAATCCACACCCATCCACCTCAGAGCCTTATTGTATGTATAACCTGCTGGGACTTGTAGTTCTCCAATCTCCATGAGCCCCAGGAGAAGATGAAGAACTACAAGTCCCAACAGTCTTACTAAAATGACAGGCTCTGAGGTGGATAGGTGGGGATCAGGCAGAGCACCCCTTTAGATTTACACCACCCTAAAAGAGATGGTCAGAGACTTTGTACATGCTACAAGAGATAGTCAGAGACTTTGTACATGCTACAAGAGATGGTCAGAGACTTTGAATATGTACAAGAGATGGTCAGAGACGTTGTACATGCTACAAGAGATGGTCAGAGACTTTCAATATGCTACAAGAGATGGTCATAGACTTTCAATATGCTACAAGAGATGGTCTGCATACCTGCTACAGGAGATGATCAGAGTCTCCAGGCAATATTAATGAGTTGTCGGAGATTGGGGCATGCTTCAGGAGATTTAGTAATTTTCCCCAGAGCTTAGAAAATGGGGTGAAGCTCTGTTGGCCACATCATCCAACCACGTACAAGCAAAAATGTTTTTTTCTATTCTCCTGGCACATGGTATTCTTTGCAAAATAAGGTTTCACCCAATTCACTAAGCTCTGCGGAAAATTCCCTTGAAAAATGCAACTTCCCTTGCAAAGTGGACAGCCTATTTGCCTTTAGTAAATCAACCCCACAGGCTTGCATTGTGAGAATGAACAGTACTGCCCAATCATGATGTAGCCCTTCAATACCAGAAGCAGAGCCTCCCTATGTAAAATACAAGTATGTCTGCCACCATATACATTTACAGCTACACATACCACAGAGAAATACTTTTTTTAGCACATTAACACATATCAGTAAGATTATTTACATCAAGCTGATATTACCCAATTATATAAAAAGTTTTGAAAATACTATAAACTCCCTTTAATAAGATTTTTTCTCCTCTCTGCTTCACTTCTGCTCCTCCTGAACTATATTATGAATGAATTACTCAAAATTACTATACCGTCACATTGCCAAGTCAAACTTTCATTGATATTTCTAGAGTGTTTTTAAGAATTTATTTTTAGATCACGCGTGTTATTACTAATTTTGCGGTAAAAGCTTTAAGTTCTCAGTGACCTGCGTGACACTGGATTTTATGGCTGACATAAAAATATACTCTACATCTCTTTCCCACAAGGAAGTATGTAGCCAATCTATTTTCTGTTTAATATAATGATTCCATTAAGTACAATAGTGCTACCAAGCAGGGTCAGTTAAATGCACTTTCTTTTCTCTCTAAGCATAAAGCAAATATAACATTATTAATACTGTATATACGTTACAAAAAATTATTTTTAATCAACATGGTAAAATTAAGAAATTACACTGACCTGTGAAAAATAAATACATTTTCATTATGAAACAAGATAATCTGTGGTCAGGACCCAAAGCAGAATACATATTAATATAAAACAGAACCGGTTCCTTCCATGCTGCCAGTAAATATATTTAAAGCAGAACTTTACTCTATCAATCAGCCAATCTGCATCAACTATGTCAATCCATATACTACTAGCATTAGTGAATTGATATGTATATCATATTTAAACCAATCGGCTTTCATGCTTTTTGGTCAAAGCTTATTTGAAGAAGGTGAAAATGGTTCTAAAGGCTGGAGTTTTTTTTTTTACCTCCAGGCATAATACAGCGATGTTCACGATAGCCTCGGCTGTCCTTCAGTCAATCACAGCCAATGAGGAGAAAGGGAGGGGAGCTGAAGCTCTATGTGTCTTATGGATGCATAGAGCAGTGGCTCGGGAGCAAGCACACAGCGGTGTCCCCACGGCTAGCTGCTTTCTCTGGTGGGACTGCTCGAGAGGGAGGAGCCAGAAGCACCGGCGGGGGACCTGAAAAGAAGAGGATTGAAGCTGCTCTGTGCAAAACCATACATACTATATACGGCTATGAGGATAAAAGCAGAGAAATGCCTAGGCCCTCTCACATACCAAGAGGTGCACCGTTATTTTTCAGGAGGAACAAACAAAATGTTCATTCCCACAGGGCACAGCTTAGGCACAAATGTTTCCTATAATATAGGAAAAATTCACTTTTTAAGTTCAGGTTACAATATTTCAATATTTCCTTGAAAGTGTACCTGTGATTTGTTGATTTCAGTTTATAGCAGCCCACCCCAGCAACACATACTTACCTTTCTTTTGCTCCTTTCCAATATACTAAGTTGTAGTTTGTAGAGGACAATGGCTGATTGGTTCATTGTTGTCACATACAAGCATATCCCACTTTTAAGTACACAATGGGGTTTATTGTACTGATCCAGACTCAGAAGTATTGTGTATTCTCTTTGACTCCCAGCACTAAAAGAAACAGCTGGAGAGGAAAGGAACGGTAAGGGGGTATATTGGGGGGGGGGGGGGTTAATGTAAAACTATTGCATTGCACTGTATGTGTAAATCACATGTTTACTCATGATCTAATTTTCATATTTATATTTGTATGTGCCATATTTGCATTATGTTATAAATATACACATTTGTAGATTCTTCCTGCAGTCTTTATTTAACTATAGTTAGTCCAAAGAAGTATTTCCTCCATGTCCCCTCAATAGTCTGCCTTTAAAATGTCAACTCATTTATTATCCTAAATTAGCCTGTTTGAGTAAGAAAAGACACCTTCCACCCCATACAATCAGTAAGAATCCAACTATAACATCAGACCAAAGAGCTCAAAGACACTGCCTGACTGGTGGGCTTGCACTTAAAAAAGGTCAGAGCAATCATTAGAAAATGGAAGAAGCTAAACATGTAATCTCCCTCGGGCACAACTATTGTAATGATCTGAAAGGTGAGAAATCAGCCCAGGACTACACGGGAGGAGCTTAGCAGGCTGGGAACCGTTTCCAGACTGTTGGTAACTAAGACTTGGTTTGAAATCACTAGCAAACCAGCACATAAGGCCCGTGGCTTGTGCAGAGGAGTCATAAAAATGTGGTCAATGAAAAAATAGAACTTTTTGATAATTCATTGTTTGGAGGAAGAAGAATGATGAGTACTCCCAAGAACACCATCCCTACTGTGAAGTGGGGGTGGTAGAACTGCTTTGGGGGTGTTTTTCTGCATAGGCAACTGTTTTAAGGAGAGGATGACCGGGGCCATTTTTTTTGGGCAACAACCTTCCAGAGTAGAGGATAACCAAGGAGTTCTGTAAGAAGCATAAAGGTTCCCCTGTTATAAATAAGAATCTTTGAAGACTTCGTGTTTCTCATAACCCCTGTGTGTGCAAACCTGGTTTATTTTTGCCTTCTATGTCCAGGTGTTCATTGGGTATCATACAAATAAATAGAAAAAAATCATACATTGATTGGAATTTTTTTTTTTGATTATGTCTCTCACAGTCACATCCTGTCCCATAGCCAAAACAGGAAGTGAGAGGAAATCCCTGCAAATCAAGGTAATCTCTTGGTCACTAGATCTAGTGTCCCTATTGGAAGATTCCTCCTCGATTACTTTTCTAGGGACAATCCAAAGTTTGGGATTTTCTTTTACTTTTACTTTCAATGATAATGGTAAACAGGACAATTAGAGAGGGTAAACCTCCGTAACGGGGACAGTAAAACTGGTGGGTGTTCTAATCCACCTCCACTCTATGCAAAACTAAAAAGTTTTGCCTTTAGTTATACTTTCATTTTAATTAGATGGCCTCTAAAACATTTGTTTTATTTCCTGAATATTTATATATCTACATTATGGTGGGCCAACTCAATATTGAACTCTACGGACTAAGACTGGGATGCCTGCGTGTAAAGGCAGGTGTCCCAACACTTTTGGTAATATAGTGCACATCTATATATACTAAACAATTGTAGATACTTCATTGATTGGTATCTGCTATTAGGTAGCTGAACATTCTATTCAGAGAACAATAAAGAACGTGGCAGAATGTGAAACATTCTCATTTCTCAGCTCTCGAACAATACACCACTGTGTTTGTATGGAAGCGTTAGCAAGGCAGAGAATTAAAGAATACAAAAGAAAAGGCAAGGCCAAGATATTGATCTTGATTCCTGGGCTCTGATAACATCTAACTAATCCACACATTATTTGGAGCGTATTTGACTGGCGCACATCCACTTCTCTTACATGTCAGTGCTGGTAGACAGAAGAGTCTGTTAGCTGATAGAAGAACACGTTTTATTGCTCTGATCAGTTCTAGTTTTACAGTTTAGCTGCCAACATTTCTCCCTATCAGTATGATTTATTTGCTTTTGTCGTGAATGAGATTCATGTATTCACGTTTATAGCTAGATCCTACTGTTGATTTAAATATGTTTAAAAGTCTAAACATTAATTACAAGTTTTTTATATAAACTCTTTGAAGTTAGATGGATAGATAGATAGATGCATTCACATAACATTCATTGATACATACAGTATACAGTATAAACATTTCAACAACATGAGATTAAAGAGGAAATTCAGTCACTGCAAAGCTGGCTCTGCCCTGTCCTGGAAAATCAGGCACACACACAAATGTACCGAGGGGCTCTAATCGGCCTTCAGGAGTTGACCCACCACATCTGTACATGCATGGAATTCAGAAGCACACATGCGGCATCATAGGCACCAGGAGTGCAAGATCATTTGTGCCTAGGCACAAAAAACAGAAACACTTAAAAAAAATCGAATTGCAGGAGAGAGGAGAAGCCAGGTTCAAATTCTTGTTTTAATGGGTGTGGGTCCAGTTTTGTTACCAGCCTGCAAGGCCTAGCCATGTACATATACTAACACCTTTTTTTTCTTAAATTTTTTGCTCTCTGCATGTTTTGCCACTGCACTTTATATGTATGTTTTTTCATGTATGGATGGTAGGATGTGGGTAGGCCTACCCTGAAGTCTAGGAAATGGAAGTATGGCCATTAGGTTCCTTCCTCTCCTGCCTTGGAGGTCTCTCTTCAGGAGGTCCTTCATCCAGTATTCAGTGGTCCACTTTGGCTGATCACAAGAAGATGGGTCTGCCAGACTTTTTTGCTAGTCTTAAGCCCCGGGGGGGGGGGGTTGGAAAGAAGGGGTCTATATGACATACCCGAGTGCATTGTTATTTAGCATCGCACTTTGGGCTCTAAAAAAAAAAAAGCTGGAGTTTGTGATCATGTGACCATATGGTTAAACAGGAAAAAGCGGCATTTAAATTGTGATTTATGCTGAGTAGAGAAAAGGGACACCCCACCCCCCTCCACATAGGCAGTGGAACGAAAGAAACATGCAGAGCTGTATTCTGAATAGACAAGCTCCCTGCTTATTTCCCTCTAAGTGACCTCCCCAACACAAATTTTCAGCTCATGTTATCTCATGTGTCGGAGAACTTGTCAGAAGTGACTCTGCTGATAACAGAGGAATGAAGCACCAGAGAGGAATCACACTTAGAGCTTTAGAGAGAGAGAACTAAACATTACTGATATAGTTTCAATTTCATGAATGGAGTTTACAGACACTTTAAAGCACTAAAGAACATTTGCAGATTTGCCAGCATTTGACCAAAGCATTGTTAATCAGCAGGATAAAGTAAAGTCTGGCCTGCCTAGATTCAAATTATGAAGTCACAGGGTGCTTTCTAGCCTTACCCCCACTGTCATAGAAATACATTCACCCTTTTTTTCCCAGTAATAATAGCTAGAACCTGTTTTTTTTCAGTGTAGTAAACAATAGCAACCAATCAGAAATACATTTCTCTTATTATGTTAAGTTACTTGCATACTAGAGCCAACTGATGAAGTGAAGACACTTTGCAAACAAGAGTATACATATAGGGGGGCTGATTTGCTCAAGAAGTACTTATAAAAGTAAGGGTCCTTTCACACGGAACGGACCGTTTTTCGGTCCGCTCCGTGTGTTCGTCAGCTCAGCGGGGGGTCTCCGCTCAGCTGTCGGCGGACAGGGCAGGGACCGCCCTGTCTCTCCTCTGCTCTCCCCTATGGGGAGTCGGATGGAAACGGACCGTCTGTCCGTTTGCATCCGATCCGTTTGGCCGGACGGAAGAAAAATAGGACATTCTTCCGTCCGAAAAAACGGATGCGATCTGGCGGACGTTAGCGGATGCATCATCCACTAACGGATCCGCTCCCATAGGGGTTCATTACAAGTCCGTTAACGGACTTGTAATTAGCGGACCGTTCATCCGCTAGTGTGAAAGGACCCTAAATGTTCTCTTTCCAATTATAGTAAATGAAGTAAACCTGTGTTATTTGTGAATACCTAATCATGTGCAAGGATTTTACAAGCTCATGATTGGTTGATTATAGTGAACACAGCTTTGTCCTATTCACAAAGCTCAATGAACGATCTTTGCTAAGTGAACAGTCTCTATTCCATTAGTAAATCAACCTCACAAATTTCAAGTAGCTAGTATTCCTGGCAGATCCTAAAGTCAGGACCCCGATGTTGCAAGCTTGATACCCACTAAGCCATACCATCAGTGTGACAGTAGCATGATCTACGTATCATCCATCAACCTCTTAATAACTGCATTACGCTTGTCTTAAATGTCTTTGTGATGTGAAGCTGAAATTTTTTATAAACTTGATCTAAAGAAAGATAATTCTACTATTAAAAGTTCTCAATTGTTTCTCTCCATTACAGATGTAGACACATGTCCACTGCCTCACAAGATGTAATAGGGCTTTGATTCCCCACACAGATACTTGGCCTGCAAATAAAGATCTTGTCTTGTATTTAAATAGCAATACAATTTAAAGCAACATAATTGCTGCATCAGTCTAATGGGATCTTACAAGAACAGCATCTGTTCTGCAATTACTTTACGTGGAATTTATTTTATTTAATGCTGGATTTTCCCAGCTCATCAAAATTGCTGTTCATTAAGTCTGGCCTTTATCACATCTGAGTTCTGGAAATGCCTGGAGATGACTAACTTGTTCATGCTGCCAAAACGATGGAAATCAAATACAAAGAATTATAAAAGTATTAATGTCAGATTATGTTATGTTGATCATGTCATTTCTGTAGAGATATACTGCTAGGCATCGGTCATATCAAACAGTGTGATGGCATATTTACATTCACTACAATGGTATAACATGGTCTTCATTAGACATGTGCACACTGAAATATTTTGTTTCAGAACTTCGTTTTTGTCCGAAAAATACATTTATTTAGTTATTTCCGAAATTAGTTTTTATTTATTTTGTTTCGTTAAAAAATGCAGTCATCCAAAAATCCGAATTAATTAAGGTTTAATCTGTCATTGAAGGCTTATGGTGTCTGTCAAATGTTTTAGGAAGATTCGACGGAGCAGCTAAACTGTACGACGCCGCAATTGTACATTTCCGGTCAAATGTTACATCTACAAACTATAGAAGAATTCTAATGTTGTATGACACTAGTAATAATGATATTTATAACTTATTATTACTAGTCAATCAACATTCAAATTCTTCTATAGCCTATGGGCTGAGCATTTGACCGGAAATATATGATTGTGGCATCGTACAGCTTAGCTGCTTGACAAATCTTCTTAGAACTTTTGACAGACATCATAAGCCTTCAGTGACAGATTTGACGTTTGTATGTTTTTTTGCGCCTTCGTCGAATCTTCGTCGTTCGTGTCGAATGGTCCACCCCAACACTGTCTCTATAATCGTGAATCTGTTCTCTCTATGTCAAATCGTTCCTCTCTATGTAGAATAATCATGGACTAATAGAGTTAGGGTTAGGCACACTTGACCACAGGTTCAATAGACACAGCGTCATGTTGAATCTCCTATCTATATTGAACTGTTGTAGCAATGAAAACAAAAATAAAGCATTTTTTTATGTCAGATTTTATGGATTTTGGATTCTGTGCATTCATTTTCGTTTGTTAAATCGATAACGAAAATACCTGAAATTCGACTGAAAATGCATTCGGACGAAAACGAATGCACATGTCTAGTCTTCATAGAAATGATCCTTTGCATGCGTCTCAATATATCAACATATCAGTCCTCAAATGGTGATCACTAACATTACTTAGTGATTCCTCAATATAGTAGCATTGGCTAAATAGTTTTTTTTTTACATTTAAATTAGACCTCCAGGCAAAACAGTTTAAGGATGTTGATAGCAAGAAAAGCCCGTAGGAGGTTTTAACCTATCAGTATCCCTATCGGGAAGAGTATCCTTCACTTTCTGTCCCATAGATGATACAAACTATGATTGGAAATAATTTCAAAGTGTGGGAAATCCACCATTGAGAGTTGTCACTGGAAAGCGTTTTGGATTTCACATCATTTCTCTCCTGGTGATAACTCTCATCTTGCCAAATAAAGTGGGTGCCTCTCTCCAGTGGGACAAAGACATCAGTAAAAATCTAAACCTAAGTTCTGATTCTTTACCAATCTACACTAAGTGACACCAAGGTTTTTTTTTAAGATGCATAAGATAATTGTCATACACCCATTTTACAGCTTGTAAAAAAAGTAAGCTAACACCAGCCATGGAAAAATGAACTTAAAGTTGAATTCTGTACAATTCTGTCCATCCTTGATGTGTCACCATTCTGCCAGTACCACCATCTACTACAGGGGCCAGACAGTGGGATATTTGTTCCTATACTTGTCCCATATGTATATGTTGGTGGGAACGTTTCTGTACTGTTTGTGACACTGCAATCATAAAGAAACACATTTCCCTGGAACTTGATGGGGTTTTATGGCAACTGCAGCTTCAACGCTTCATATATTCACAAATCTGTGCACACATTTGAGTGCACTGACTGTACTTGCATCTAGTGTGATCACTGTGATTGTTGCATTTGGTAAATATATATGAAATCCAAAGGTGGAAAGTCAACAGCAGAGATTTTACAATACTCGGATAAACCTTCTTCAGCCAATCAGAGGATAATCATGAGACATGTCATACATATCCTGATTATGAATAACAATGCTCTTACTAGTTGGATTGCGATTCAAAAATTAACCTGTGTGTCTATAACCATTCTTAGGGAGTGCTTAAGATTAAATCCCACAAAAGGAATGGTTAAATAACAAATATAGTGCAGCGCAACCAAAACCGTGTAATAAATACCTGTGATATATGTTCTATAATCAATAAACAGTATGAAAATACAATTACGTATCCATATAGTAATGCTAATATTGCAAAAAATAAAAAATGACAGTCCACAATTATATGTGTTCCACCGCTGTGCTCCACCACCTGTTCAAGCTGCCTCTTACCTCATCTGGAGACCCCCTTAAAGGTAGGGTCAAAAAGAGCCTTCCAAGATCTCTGGGTATAACCACTGCAGGAGCTCTCCAGAAGAAACTTCACAGAAGAAGCGTCTCTTTACGAGAAAATAAAATCACAGTCCACAGTTAGTATCTTTCCATCACACTATAAAGTGTAGCCACACACTTGTGCGTCCTTCCAGTTATATGTTGCACTGCTGTGCTCATCCACCGGTTCAAGCTGCCTCTTATCTCATATGGAGACCCCCTTAAAGGTACCATGAAAAAGGGAAGTAGTTCGCTATGAGGAAGACACAAGACCTCACCAAGTTTAAAATTAAGAGGGTAATATCCATATGAATGTTAACAGGCATCTGTATTCAGTGCACTGAACTAAAGAGTGCACTCTCCTTTCTTTGTGAGTACATATTGGTTTTATTAATAAACCAGTCTTTTGATTTTACATACTGCACTATGATAGTTTCTATTTGATTTATCCCTGGCTGAGTTTGCAAGGTATGACACGAAGAAACACTGTAATTTGGTCCTGATATCTGTGAAGCTTCTTCTGGAGAGCTCCTGCCATGGTTTATACCCAGAGATCTGGGAAGGCTCTTTTTGACCCTACCTTTAAGGGGATCTCCAGATGATGTAAGAGGCAGCTTGAACAGGTGGTGGCTACCTGCACTGTGCATGTTGCTTTGCACTATTTATTAAATAGGCTCAGTGGACTCCCAAGGTAGCTTATTGAGAAAATCAGACCATCTCCTCACAGGTGGCTGTATGGCACTGCTTTAACATTCCTTTCACTCCCTGTAAAACAAAATGGCACTTGTCTCCATTTTGGGGCCCTTATTCACACCACAACCTTCAGATGCATCAGTTGTAGTGTCAAAAGACCCTTGTATGTGCCATCATAAAAGTCAGGCATCAAACGCTGAAGCCCATCTGATCTGTCTATTATAACAAATTTCAATCGGCTGACAGCCCTTCACTGCCACAATAAAGAAACAGACACCAATGGAAGACGGACCAGACCAAATAATCAAAGAGTCCAAGATCCTTTTATTGACTATCAATAAAAAAACAGTCAACACATTTCAGGGACCAGGAACACTTCCATCTGGGCTTCAGTTCAAATAGAATGCTTGAGTGCAAAGGGTGGGCCAACTCTATATTGAACCCTACAGACTAGGGTTGTCCCGATACCGATACCAGTATCGATAGGATCGATACCGAGTATTTGCGGGAGTACTTGCCCCCCGATGCCTAAATATAATACTTCCCCCCCCGAGAAAGGGGGAGTGTCTATACACAACGCGGCGGGGATTACAACTATTCAAACGAAAGCGGCCTGTAATGCGCGCTGTAATGCACGCTGATTAACACGGCAGCAGCGGCGGCATCATCATCATCTACTAGGTATGGGGGACATGGCTGCAATATGTGGGGGGATATGGCTGGATATATGTGGGGGGACATGGCTGCAATATATGGGGGGACATGACTGGATATATGGGGGGGGGACATGGCTGGATATATGTGGGGGGACATGGCTGCAATATGTGGGGGGACATGGCTGAATATATGTGGGGGGACATGGCTGGATATATGTGGGGGGACATGGCTGCAATATGTGGGGGGACATGGCTGCAATATGTGAGGGGACATGGCTGCAATATATGTGGGGGGATATGGCTGGATATATGTGGGGGGACATGGCTGGATATATGTGTGGGGACATGGCTGCATTTGGGGACACATTTAAAAAAAAGTATCGGTATTCGATATCGGCGAGTACATGAAAAAAAAGTATCGGTACTTGTACTCGGTCCTAAAAAAGTGGTATCGGGACAACCCTACTACAGACTAATGCTGAGAATTTCCGACAGCAAAAGTTCTATGTGAGCTTTTGTTCAGATATTCCGACCATGTGTAGGCTACATTTGACTTTTTCTGTTGTATTTCCTACAGCAAAAATTTGAGAGCTGTTTCTCAATTTTTCCAATGGGAAAAGATCTTTGTCGGAAATTCCGATCGTCTATATGCACAATTCGACACGAAAAAAAACCCACACATGCTCGGAATCAATTCGACGCATTCTCAGAATCATTGAACTTAATTTTTCTCGGCTCGTTGTAGTGGTCTACGTCACCGCATTCTTGACAGTCGGAATTTTGTGTGACCGTGTGTCAAGTTTGAGCCAAATTTCCATCGGAAATAAAAAAATACACGGTTTTCTTGTCGGAATTTCCATGTGTATGTCGGAATTTCCATGTGTACGCGGCATAAGACTGGGATGCCATTAAAGTTCATGTGCGTGTTAAGGCAGGTGTCTCAATACTTTTGGCAATATAGTGTATATTCACATAGGAAAGCCCTATTTTGAGTCCATCCAAATGGAAGTGTTTTCTAGCCCCCAAAATGTATTGCCTGTTTTTTTTTTAGTGCAAACTAAAGTTTGACACTGGCAAACATCTGTTGCAAGGCCAAACAAGTGACTTCCTCAGAAATATCTTGATACAGGTATAGAATATCTGTGGTTTTAGACTGTAGACTAGTATATGTACCATTATTGATTCGTTTAAAGACATCCTGTTTTAGAAACGATTTCAGAAAAAGAGGAAAAACCCTGAAAAGATAAGATTTCTCACAAGGAAATTGAATTGGGAACACATGCCAAAATATCTTCCAGCATTTTTTTTTTTCTCTTCTCTTTAGTATCTTGAGGCCAAATGTGGAGAGAATGTCTACTTGTTACAGTTGTGATGCAACATTTCTTTCAGACCATAATAGGTGTCAGTGTTACAGCAGGGAAACTGGATCTCATAGTGACGTTGGCTAGAAAAACTGTCTGCGGCTATGGCTGCTTCTGCTGACCGTGTTATAGTTGGATTGGCTAGTAAATGGAAAACATTTATACAGGAAATTAGTTGGCCAATGAAAAAGAAAAAAAAATGAAATGGACTTAATAAAACAGATTTTTTTTTTTTTTTCAGTAAATCAATCAATCAATGACAAACTGCCTTGTCTTACTTCGTTGTGTACAACATAGTGATCTGTATAAATACAAAGGGGTTCCTAAAATCAACCAATCAAAGGCTTGCTTTATTTTTTCTAGCCTACACGTTAGAAGAATTGACAGTTTGAATCTGATTATCTGGTATAAATAATATTACTACATAAGCATTTCTTCAGTTTCCATTAATAACATTTTAGAGGAAACGTAAAAAAAATAAACAGCAACCAATCAGATAATAATCTATTGGGCTAGAAACATATAGACAGTAAAAACATGCTTTTATGTTACCACAATGTAAAGAAAAAATGTTTTCAGTATTTTCCTTTTTTTTTTTGGTCATATTAATAATAATATATAACAGGCACATTACTGGCATTAACTCACAGCAGTACAAGTATACTGTAGTTGCGTATACAGTAAAAGCCTCTATTAACCACTTAAGGTCCGAGCCTGACGGAAATGTAATATTTTTCTTGCCCTAAAACTTAAAAAAAGTATTGGCTGGAGTTGGACATTGCCTGGTAGTGACAGGTTCTTAGACCAGCCATGAATGAATGAATGAATGAATGAAAACTTATATAGCGCGGCACATGCGAACTGAATCGCCTCTGGGCGCTTGTTGTTCCTGTCTCCTTTGATATCAAAAGAGAAAAGTCTTGACCATGAAACCAAAAGTGCTATCAGAGATAGCAGGCAGGATCTAACTACCAACAGATTTGTCTACTGGATGGTTGTCAGATAAATATGCATGCTTAAGCCGGACGCATTTCGATCTGTCTATAGGCAGGTTAGTTATAATGAAATCGATCCATTGATCAACTTAAATACAACCAACCTGTCAGGATTTTTTTCACCCGATCAATGTTGGGGGCTATAGCCGCTAGCAGTGATCATTGCATTCTGAAGACTCCCCACCGGCAGAACACAATAGCGCTGTGGGAGGGATTTCATGGTTGAAGGAAATCAAATTGCATAATGTATGGCCTGCTTTTGACTACCCTGATGCACATGTTAATGTTATAGGGCAGGAGGGGAAGCCACTGGAAAACTGGGCATACACTGGTAGAATTTCTTTCAGAAAAGTTTAAAGCTGTAAAACTGGTTCAAAAAACACTGTTTTGACTTTTGAAGGTAAAATGTGATTCTTTCACAGTATCTTTAGGTACAATTACATCCTTCTCCTTTCCCAGTTATTTGTCTGTGTTGTTTTGTATTGGCTGGAAACGGGCAATAAATACATTATTACAGCCAGTTGGGACAGAAGTGATATAAGCATGGGTGCCCTCCAGCTGTTGTGGAACTATGAGGCATTGCAAGGCTGACAGTTACAAGCATGACTCCCAAAAGCAGAGACATGATGGGACTTGTAGTTCCACAACAGCTGGAGGGTCACAGGTTGCACACCCATGTAATAGAGCAATAAAAAGTTTTACAACACTCATTAAGCACAGATACTCTTAGAAGTGGTAGCAGACATGCAGGTTTACTTTACCTGATGTCCTTCAGGGCATTTAGATTTCCTAAACGTTCCCTGAGTGATTAACCACTTAATCCCCGGACCATATTGCTGGTCAAAGACCAGAGCACTTTTTGTGATTCGGCACTGCGTCGCTTTAACTGACAATTGCGCGGTCGTGCGATGTGGCTCCCAAACAAAATTGGCGTCCTTTTTTTCCCACAAATAGAGCTTTATTTTGGTAGTATTTGATCATCTCTGCGTTTTTTATTTTTTGCGCTATAAACAAAAATAGAGCGACTATTTTGAAAAAAAATGCAATATTTTTTACATTTTGCTATAATAAATATCCCCAAAAAAGATATAAAAAAATTTTTTTTCCTCAGTTTAGGCCGATACATATTCTTCTACATATTTTTCGTAAAAAAATCGCAATTAGCGTTTATTGATTGGTTTGCGCAAAATTTATAGCGTTTACAAAAAAGGGGGTAGTTTTATGGCATTTTTATTAATATTTTTTTTTTACTAGTAATGGCGGCGATCAGCGTTTTTTTTCGGTACTGCGATATTATGGCGGACACATTGGACACTTTTGACACATTTTTGGGACCATTGGCATTTTTATAGCGATCAATGCTATAAAAATGCATTGGATTACTATAAAAATGCCATTGGCAGTGAAGGGGTTAACACTAGGGGGCAGGGAAGGGGTTAAGTGTGTTCCTGGGTGTGTTCTAACTGTATGGGGGGGGTGGACTCACTAGGGGAAATCACTAAAGGTAGGATGTAGAGCTACGTGCTCTCACCCAGCAGTGCCACTGTCCCGCCGTATAACTGCTGTAGGCAGTCGGCAAGTAGTTAAGGTATCAATTATCATTATTACTTTTTCTTAAATGCACCTCACTGCATTGCACTGGAGTGAACTTCCTCCAGTGATTTAGAGATTACATTTGCAGTAGGGCATAAATTAAACCATAAAACCACATGGGCGACTTTAAGGATTTTGTATACAGTGGTCCATCCATGTATATATATTATTATTTCTGTATTTGTATTTTATATGTGCTTTTTTTCTCTGTATTAATTTGGTGCTATTAAAATTTGATATTTTTTAACCGATTTCCTTGGCCTCAAAGTCCGACCATCAATATCTACCTGTAGTTATTGTTTCCCTTTCTTTTTTTGAGCTCTATATACACGGATGTGGCCCATGTGAGTGCAATCCCCCTGTATCTCCATACTTATTTCTATCCACCCCTCCCCCCCTTTCCTTCCCCATCACCAGCTTTTTGCATTCATAAAACCACAAAAGCATAAACGAAGAGGTGAACAAAACTGTAGAAATGTAAATGTAAATTACACTTGAGATATATAGCTTATTTTCTAGTGGCTGCCAGGCTCATAAACAGAACATGGGTAGGATAACCAGATTGGAGGTACTCTGATATTGAAGCGCTAATATTTGTTTTGGAGATAGCAGCCAACTCATACAGCGCTCGATCACTTAGGGCCATTGATCTGGCAGTATGTCCACCAGTAGCCATGAGGATTTAGTATAGAGACACTAGAGATGCATGTCAAAGCATCAGCAATCACATCTGAAAAGATTTAAGCCTAGTATTGCAGATGCCTCTTGGTACTTAGACATTTCAAAATCATAAGAATGGCACCACAGCTAAAAAGATATACCAAATATTACCAAATCAGACACAACATTAACTTCTAATATTACAAAGCAAAAGTACACAGAACAACCAGACTTGGTATGGGGAATTGGCCCAAAAGAACTAAAAACCTATACCAGTAGAACCTTCTTAAAACAGGGCTTAATTCACTAAAGAAACAAAGAATGTCCACTTAGAAACCTGAATTTTCAGTCTGCTTTTTAAAAAATGGGAAGCTGTATTCACGTCAGTAAACCAATCATGAGCTAGCAAAGATCTTGGGCCAGAACCACATACCTGCCCCGCTGGCACGGCATGTCCCATTTACTCTACGCCGCTGTAAGTTATCCTTATCCACGAAGAAATGCCGCTGTAACTTACGGCGGCGTATCGTAAATGGGCCGGCGTACGCGGGTGTAATTCAAATTTACTAGTGGGGGGCGTGTTTTATTATAATTATGGATGACCAGACGCAAACTACGCTTTTTTTTAACTGCGCATGCCCTGGCCGTGGACATATCCCAGTGCGCATGCGCGAAATCACGTCGCAAAACATCAATGAAAACGACGTGAGCGTAACTTACGCAAATCCCTATTCAGGAACGGTTTACGCAAACGACATGAACGACAGAAAAAACGACACTTGTCCGACGTCCATACTTAACATTACGTACGCCTCTATACAGCAGGGGTAACTTTACACCGGACCGACGGTTACACAAACGACGTAAAAACACTGTGCCGGCGTTTCTACCTCATTTGCATATTCGACGTGGAAGCGCCCCTAGCATCCAGTGTAAATAGGACACTTTAGGACGACTGCGTAGGATGGCGTATCTACACAGAAAACCAGCGTATCTTGTTCTGTGGATACAAAACAATGATACGCCGGCGCAGATTTGAAATTACGGCGGCGGATCTGGAGATCCGCCGTAATTGTTTGTGGATCTGGCCCCTTGTTTTTAATTTACTCTTGCATGATAGAATATTCAATGGAATCACAGCATCACCTCATTTGCTAACATTTTCTTTAAAAGTGAACATACTTCTTACAAGGTTAGCAATCATTTTGCTATCAGAACAACCTCTATTACTTTAGAAGCGGAACCCCAGTATTTTGGAATGTTTTAAAAGGCATTTTTTTTTATTTCAATCACTTTCTAATAGCTTTCATCCCAAGAAAAGACCAAACACATCATGTGGCAACATACTACCAACAGTTTTGTCTTAATAGAGGCAGTTGGTGGGCTGCCTTGATAAGTTCAGCTGGTTGAACGTGCCGAAAATGATTAGAAATTGGCCAAATGTGTGGCTAGCATTGGGCTAGTTATTCAAAGAGCAAATACCATGTGTTTGGTACTCATCACCAAATATGGTAACCTATAAACATTTCCAACTTACAAGGAACATTGTAACAAACTCATTACAAGTTCCAGAAACTCATAGCACTGTGTATTTTTCCCATGTTCATTAGAAAAAAGGAAATAACTTCTCTAATAAAGACAACCTTGCGTGCTATTTGTGGGAAATTTGTCACATTTGAAAGGAACGACTGAATGGCACCAGAACACTTCAGATATTTAAAATAGTCAGAAGGCTGATACACCCATAAATTGGCATCAGTGTAGGTTCCATATTTGAACCTTAGTGGCACTTAGAATACCTTGGTGGCCTCTTCTGAGGGACAGACATTGGAAAACTATAATATGTGATTGATTTATATTTTCTGATTGTATATACAATATGCTTCTTGATGGATATATCCAGGATATATACCGGCATATAAAATAGAGAAATATCAGTACAATTGGATACCAGAGGGAAAGAGGACTGGACAATCAGAATTGTTCCTTAGTATTTAAAAGGCTGTAAGAATATTTGTGCAAAATCAGTTGTTCTTTGAGTGAGATGTCAAGACTAGAAATTAACATATTTCTACACATAGTTTTAAAAATAGAAAAAAAAAATCTTGCAATTGGTTAAAAGAGTATTAAAGACTGCTGCCTGCAACTATTATGTCTTGAATACTAGACCCAAATGATAATTGTGCGAAAAAGTGCGCTGTGTGTATATCCTCAATATTCAATCGGACAAACATGATAAAACTTGCCTAATGAATATAACATAATCAAACATGTATTTATTGTTCATGAAAATACAATTAATGTTCACAATAATCACTGTGTATGATATTAAATCTCATATAAACTAATAGTCCATAGTAATTCATATGTGAATAAAGTGCTCCATGCTCGTAAACCACTGTAGAAAAAAGTGTTCCAGTGCTGAATAGTGCTCCTCATATAAAAAAGGGCCTCTTACCAGATCATAATGAGGATTCCCAGAAGATACAAGTTGTGGGGAAATTGTGACATTATCATCTGGTGGCATGTTGGCTGATTTCCATGGCCACACTGATCTGCTCAATACCTGCTTTTGATCAACATTTATGTAAGTGCAATACCCTTTTCAATAAGAGTTTTTGAAACATATTGCATTATAAAGTCTCTCCCTGTCCCTACTTATGCCCTTATATATGTGAATTTTGAACATCGGGAGTTGTAGCGGAGAATGTGATAAGTTCTTTCTATATGAGAAGTGTATTATCCCCATCCATCCCAATCATTCAAAGGCGTTTTTTTACAGTGAGAGTGTCGGTTTTGACTTTGCGATACCAAAAGCGCATTAGTCCTCTGTAACTGAACATTATTAAAATTTTGGTAGAAGGCCTTTTTTATATGAGGAGACATTTTCAGCACTGGAGTGATTTTTTTTCTACAGTGGTTTACGAGCACAGAGCACATTATTCACATATGAATTACTATGAACTATTAGTTTATATGAGATTTAATATCACGCATGGTGATTATTGTGGAAATTAATTGCATTCTCAGTTTTATTTTTTTCATTCTGATTAAGTTATGTTCATTGAACAAGTTTTATAATGTTCGTTTGATTGAATATAATCACATGAGATTGAAAGGGACAGTGCCCTTTTTTTTTTTTTTGCACAATTACTGTATAGTTTTAAAATTGTAATGTTAAGTTGTATATAGCAGTAAAGATTTACCTAATCTGGTCATTTATAGAAATGTTTGTTGGCACTACCTGAAATAGGAAGACAGTCCCTTGCCCCTTGGCTGACATAGATTTTTTTATTTCTGATCTCTATTTCTTTTTGCCCCAGTGAGGCATGGATGATGTCTGATTAGAGCTTGTTCTTCTATTCTATAGCTACAAAAATGCTTATTTGCCCAATGTGAGCATGAAAGTTTATGCCAAGTTCTTTAATCAGAAAACATGGTTCAGTGGCGGGGTCATGTATGATCTAGCATACTCGTTGTTAAAGTCTGTGAGTAGCATATGAATTAATATCTTAATGTTAAGATTTATCTATTTCATAGAATATAGGTATACAATGTTGTTGAATTGACATTTCTTACTATGAAAGGTGATCAAAAAACAGCACTATGTGCAATAACAACACTCAGGCCTCGTACACACGACCGAGGAACTCGTCGGAAAAGACACATCGTTTTCCTCGATGAGTTCCTTGTTAGGCTTGTCGAGAAACTTGACAAGCTGTCTTTGCATACACACTGTGAAGACCAAATCTCCTCGTTCTCAAACGTGTTGACTTCAACACATACAACGACAGGGGAAGTTCGATTCCACTGGCACAACCCTTGGGGCTGCTTTTGCTAATCTCATGTTAATGCGTGTTATGTAAAAGTTTGGTAAGAGACATTTTCACTTTTTAGTCTGTTACAGCGTGACAAATGTGCCATTTCCATTACAAACGCTACTTTTACTGAAGGTGCGCGGGTTTCTAAGCATACACACCAACGTGTTTCTCGTGGAAAACTAGCCAGACGAGGAACACAACGACTCCCGTCAAGGAAAAAGAGAACTTGCTCTCTTTTTTCCTCGTCGAGTTCCTCGACAGTTTACTCGATGAAAAGCATACACATGACCGTTTTCCTCGGCAAAAAAGCTCTCCCACCAAGTTTTTTGATGGATTCTGTCAAGGAAACCGGTCGTGTGTACGTGGCCTAAGAAGTGTTCCTTTGCATGGAAGTGAGAGTTCCTCCACTGGTGCAGTGTGACAATAAAACAAAGTTATCTTGATGGTCACAACAGTGGCTATACACCAGAAAAAGGGTATTTGCCTTGCACCTTCTTCCCTTGTTCCTACAACGACAGACATTTGCCTCTACTTTCTTCCCTTCAATTTTCATTGGGTAGACTAACCACAGGTAACGATACCTATAAGAACACACACATTATGAATCAAGAACGGCCACTTTAAACCTAATTTGGCAATATGTAACAATCTCGTGGCTCTGAATATCATTTTGGCTGGAGAGTAAATACGATCATGATATAACTACATTGGTGAATGTAAGCAGCTATTTTGTGAGTTTTCTTTTGTCCCCTAAATGAGCCAAAAGTTTATCAGGGGTTCCAAAAAGCCAGATCATACAAATCTGTTCACACGCGTTTGGTAGTGTGTTGCTGAATGTGTCACCCAAGAATGGGTTTGATTTGGGTCAAATGGCCTCAACTAGTTCCCTTCAAAAAGTTGATATTGTGATTTCTATTGCTTACTAACCTAACTGTACATTGTTTTACAATTCAATTTATTCTCCTAACATACTTTAAAGACAGTTAACCATGTACACTTTTTTTTATCTAAAGCCCTGTACAGGCGCTCGGTTTTCTTGGCGGTAAAATGTCTGCCAAGAAAACAGAGGGGAAAGCTGAGAACCTGGCAGGAAAACTGCCATGGAGCTTTGGCCGGGAATTCCAGCCGTGTGTATGCTCCATCGGCACTGCCTCGCAGTGTTTCTCATAGGAAAGTAGTAGATCTGGCAGGAAAAAAAACGCCGGGAATCCCGACAGGAAAATAAAGAGCAGGTTCTCTATTTTCCCGATGAGATTTCCGGCTGTTTTCCTGTTGGAAAAACTGCGAGGAAGCATACACACTTCTGGTTTTCCTGGCCAAAAGCTCTCTTGGCAGTTTTCCTGGCAGGAAAACCGGTCATGTGTACGAGGCTTAAGAGCCTTCTTTACAACCAGTCTAGATCAGTGGTCTCCAAACTGCTTCTATTTGGCCTTAGGGCACTATTCCTCACATTGACGCAAGATGTTATCCTCCAACTGACACCAACAATGGGGCATAACTCCTTTTACTGATATCAACAACAGGGCACTATTTCTTCTATTGACACCAACAATGGGGAACTATTCTTCCCACTGACACCAATGATGGGTACTATTCTTCACACTGACACCACTGTTAGGGCAATATTCCAACCCCTAATACCAAAGATGCATTGTTTACACCCACTGAAATCAGGAAATTTTCTACTCCCAATGGCCACAGTCCGGCCCCCTGAAAGACAGTAAACTGGCCTTTTGTTTAGAAAGTTTGGAACTCTGGTCTAGATAAAACATCATAGAGGGCTTTCCTGCTATGTAATTACTGTATTTAGTAAACCACACACCAATATGAGGATTAATTGACTTGTCTCTTAAATGTGTATAAGCCATTCTTTTTGAACCAGGGTGAGGGTGGGGTACCTTCTGGGTTCTTCAATGGTTCCTTGGCAAAATGCTTGGCAAAATGCCTAAAAACTGCCCCAAATTGTCCAAAACGTGTCAACGAGCCAGCCTGTCTCTTTGTTGCACAAACCACAGATTTTTATTGTGCAGCATTACAACTTTGGGCACTGTGAGGGCCAGCCTCTGGCATCCTAACAATTGATGATATAATTGGTTGATAAGGAGGACATCAGGTGCCTGCATCCTTGTTTGCCCCTCCCCTGTCCCTTCCATCAGCACTGGAGCTTAGTGAGGGAGAGGACGAATGCTGGAATACCAGTAACACTGTGCAAAAAATAAATCACCTCTAATATTTGGTGTCCTACATGTGTGGATGTTGCTGCATTATGTAAAGTTATTCATTTAGTTCTTTACATTTTACATTTTATTGCAGGGTGCCTCAAGATTGGGAAGAATTTTAAAGGGTGCCTTGACTTAAAATAGGTTGACAAACACTGGTATACGCCACCAAATAAATTGTTATTCAGTTATTTAATCAAAGTGTATTTTGGTCATACAGAGTGAAATTTGCTAAATATAATAGGCACACATAAAAACTAAACACCACCAAGTACAATAGTTAAAAAAAAAAAAAAGTCTTACAAATAATATGATACAAAAACATTCCTGCATCTGCCCATGAACATTAAAAAAAATTAAGCAATTAAAATGTTCATCATTTAAATCTGTAATAATAATCACGTTAACATGGCTGTTTTAAATTATTTTAAGTTGCATGAAATAACAGCATTTCTTGTCATGCAGAGAGGGTAAGCCCAGGTCAGTTACATTCAGGTGAAAAGAAAATTCCTGTTTTTATTATTTCCCTTAAAATAATTTAGTTGTTTTTTTTTACACAGATTTGCAAGTTGGTTTGAACTGTTACTGTTTAGTAAATCACCCTCATCAACCAAAGATGTAATTGTTCCCATTAGCTTGTGCTCGCTTCAAAAATCCAATAAGGTTCAGGGGAAAATGTGCATTTTTAAACATATCTATACATGATTAGATATTTTAAAGTTAACATATAATGGTATGGAACTTACTTTTTTTGTATCTCTAATGAAGTTGATATACTAAAGGCAAATAGGCTGTTCGTTTTGCAAGGGAATCTGCACTTTGCAATGGAATGTTTCCCTAGCTTAGTAAATGTGGTGAAAATTCACTTTGCCAAGAATATCCAATGACGTGCAAGATAAAAAAATATATATATTTTTGCATTCACATGATTGAACTGAATGAAGTTATAAGAGCTTCCCCACATTCACCAAGCTAAAGGAAATGTCCTTGCAAAGTGCAATATTCCTTGCAAAGTGAACAGTTTATTTTCTGTGTTTTTAAAAGAAAATCACAAATTGCTGTGTTTTAGAACTACTAAATGGACACATGGGGGTTAATTTACTAAAATCAACTCCTGTGTGTCCATTTGGTAGTTGCGATTGTCTTTTATAAACATGGATACATTTTTCGTTTAACTGTAAAATGTATACATCCCTATTACCAGCTATTCATGCCCATTGGTAAGAAAACAGTACAAAACAGTTTGGCATCACTTTGATAATAATAAAAAAAAATTAATAGCTTCATAAAATATAAATGTAACTTTTTTTCTTCACTGAAAATGGAACAGTTTAATTTATTGGCCACAGAATAAGGATGTAAAGATTCCTTAATTCATAGAAAGCAGATGGATTCAGCAGTTTGTATTTTCCGAAGCCATGGACAGGAGGCTGTGTGCATACTGGCTTACAGATGTGTCTTTTACAGATATGTATTCTTAACTTTATAGTAAAAACACCCTGCAATGCACATGAAAGAGGATACACAACAGCAGTGCATCACATTGCAAATCAGCTTATGAACTAAAACTGTAGGGATACAATTCTTGTCCAGCAGAGTGTAGAATAAATGAATGAGAATTTCAAAGATATTATATTTTTCTAATCTGACTAACTACAAACACAAACCCACAAAATTTAACATTTCTGATGTCATGAAACATCACCCTAATTTACTGGACTCTTCCAGAGGTTAATTTTCAATCAAAAGTTATTTTCCCTACACTCCATCTTAAGCTAGGTTCACACTACTGCAATCAATTTCCAGTATGATTATGTAGTGCAGCTCGGATGCCACTTGGTTGTCGTTTGCATATTCTATGGGGTCAAAATTGTGCCTGGAATCACACCAATGTAGTGCAGGAACGTTTTCCAAAATTGCATTGATGTGAACGGGCAACATTGAAAACAATGTGACTTCCATTGTCATGCCAATCTGAAATCGTACTAGCGTGAACAGAGCCTTAACCTCCCTGGCGGTATGATTATTTCAGATTTTAGGTGCTGAAAGCGGTACCATTTTTTTGCATGGAAATTTGGCTTTTTATATTGCAGGCCTGTAATTCTTAGGAATAACTCACTTAAATCTGTCCAAACAAGAGGCTAGTAGACATTCCAGATATGATAAAGTTTGAAACACAAAATCATAAATTATAATATAATAAATAACTATAAATCATTATAACAAATAATAATATAATTATAATAAAAATGATTCCATGTTATGCACTTGGGGGCGAAGGATATGCATGCATCATACATACTAGGGGGAGTACAACTGGGGGGATCCATAGTGGAGAAGGATCTGGAGGTTTTGGTAGATCATAAGCTCAATAATGGCATGCAATGCCAAGCTGTGGTTTCCAAAGCAAGCAAAGTCCTTTCTTGTATTAAGAGAGGTAAGGACTCCAGAGAGAGAGAGAGAGAGAGATATAATTTTGCCCCTGTTCAAATCAGTAGTAAGACCTCACCTGGAATATGCAGTTCAGTTTTGGGCCCCAGTTCTCAAAAAGGATATCGGGGAACTGGAGAAAGTGCAGAGAACGGCAATCAAACTGATAACAGGCATGGAGGAGCTCAGCTATGAGGAAAGACCAGAGGAACTGAATGTATTCACTCTTTTGAGAAGAGGAGAATAAGGGGGATATGATCAACATGTACAAATATATAAGGGATCCATATAGTGAACTTGGTGTTGAGTTATTCACTTTACGGTCAATGCAAAAGACAAGGGGGCACTCTTTACATCTAGAGAAAAAGAGATTTAATCTCCAAATACGGAAAGGTTTCTTCACAGTAAGAGCTGTGAAAATGTGGAATAGACTCCCTGCAGAGGTGGTTCTGGCCAGCTCAGTAGATTGCGTTAAGAAATGTACATAATATAACTAACATTTATAGGTAAAGTTGATCCAGGGTAAATCCGATTGGATCATGCCTTGCTGGTTTTTTTTTTCCTTCCTCTGGATCAACTGTGGGTATAGAATTGGGTATATGAGATTGTACGATATTTTTTATTTTATTTATTTATTTATGGTTTAACTGGATGGACTTGTGTCTTTTTTTTAAATCTGAATAACTATATAACTATGCAACTAACTATGTAACTTTTGACATAAAGGGACACTTTTTGGTTGCTATGGACAATCTCCAGTTTCCAGGCTGAAAAAACAGTATTTATAATATAAAACTGCATGCAGGACACTGAACAGATCACTACGGACAAAGGGGATATGTATTTATTTTATACAGTACTGCAATCTGTAAGATTACAGTGTACTGTATGTGTACTGTGTTTTTACTTTTTTTAATTTGGCGCCGATCTCCGCCTCCGTGTGTCGCAACTTCGCAAGGAACGGAGCTCGGTGGCACACGAGCACTGTGTGAATCAGGTCTCAGGGAACCCCTGCTGATAATTACTTCATCTACAGTTCACTATACATTAGCCTGGTGGTCAGTGGGAAGGGAGCTTTTTACATTATTGTTGAGTGGGAAGAATTCTCTCTTTTTTAGGTAGCTAAAAAGATAATTGGTGTCAGTGACTACATATCTGAGAAGCAGAAGTTGCTCATTGCTCAAGGAACCCATAGCAACCATTGGAGGAACTTTGGTTGAGAAAGGCTGCACTCCAGGACCATTTATGTAGGCCAGGGATCTTCAAACAATGGCCCTCAAGCTGTTGTAGAGCTACAGGTCCCATGAGGCATTGTAAAACTCTGACATTCACAGACATGACTAGGCATGGTGGGAATTGTAGTTCTTGAACAACTGAAGTGCCATAGTTTGGAGACCCCTGATGTAGGCCATAGATTTGTCATCATGATTAGAAAATAAATGATTATATTGGGTGTTATATACTAGAACATGTATTCAGTTCAGGATGGCTCTTCAAGGTCTGCTTTACCCACTTTAATAAATACTTTTACTTAAGCTCAGCATACTAGGGTGTCTACTTAGCCCTGATTATACAAATGCATATGTAAATAAATGTGTATATTCTATTACAGTGAATGCATACGATTCTGGTTTACAAATAATCTTTTTAAAGAGCTCTAGAGACCGGTGATTCAAAGTACAGTTATTAATCAACCATTTGTAGTTTTACACACGAAGATTGACTACTTTTACTATAGCTATATTATATGGAGTCATTACTATAGCGGTTGGTTTGAATTAGTAAAGGATTTATGCCATTCGTTACTTGCAAGTATTTATTGTGATAGCTCTGTGGTTTCAGAATATAAGCATGATTCATTTTGAAGCAAATTTAATATGGTACATGTTAATGCAAATTTTTCTATTGCTGTGTTACAGAGGAGGCTTTTGTGGTTTGAAGAAACATATGCACTAATATGAATCTCAGTAAAAATGCCTCCCAGGAAGGAATATCCCTAAGGCATGCCACGTTTGGACCCTTTTGTAGGCAGGTCTCATCACCAGTGATTATTCAGGACTGGAGCAGTTAACAAACGTGTAATAACAAGTATTTGGGGGCATCAAATGTGTGCATCATTGGTTTCAAACATTTTAAAGCATTCTTGAAAATCTCAGTCAACAATTTAAAAATGTTCTGCGTTCACTAAGGAATAGATCTCGGCACTCGTGTAAAATAAACACCCATGGGAAAAAAAATTAAAAACGTTGTGTGCCAATCTCTAATCTAAAGTAGATCAAGTATATGTGTGGCTAGTTTAAACATTGCCACAGTCAGTAGATTGAATTTTTGGGTCCACATGCAGCCTGGCAGCCAATTGTTTTAAAACATATGAACACATTGGAGATGATTTGCTGAAGAAGCTGCATTCACTTCAGGCATCCAATCAAATACAGAGAAAATACCAATTTTTTACATTGTTATGCACATGATTGGATTTTCTAAATAAATACAGGTTTACTTGGGTAAATAAAGAAATCTATATTCAATCATGCCCATAGAATGGTATGCTAGTATATACCGGTAGCTAATATATATACTTTTGTGGTTGGACCCTGTTTAGCTAGGGTCTTCTGACATATGAAGTACCCATAGACATTATTCTTCAGACAGTTCTCCAACATTTTCTACGTTTTATGTTGAACCCCCTCCTGCAGGAAGGCTCTTTATTGTTGCAGCTTTACATTAACAGCTTTACTAGTGTCTATAGAATTTTGCCAGCAAGCAGGTTGAGTTCTTAGACAAAGGCTACACATTTTAAGCACTGAGAAATGCTAACCCTATTTATCTCATGATAATTGTAGGTAACGACTGGGCCATGAGCAATGGTCCAAAACTTAGCCTCACTGTGGCCGTTATAATAATAGCTCTGTGTATTTGTTTTTGTCCTTTGAAAACATGCATAGCTCTTTTAGACGTGGGAAGCTCCTGGCAAAAAAAAGAACACATAGGAATTTTCAGCAAAGGTATAGTTTACCCCAAAACCTTGGGTGCTGAGTCAGTTTGCACTTATCACAGAAAAAAAAAAAACAGCCATTAAAAAAGAAAATATTGCAGCATAGGCCTGCTGCACTTTCCAAAAAATGTCATGATGCAATTAGACAACTCTGCATACACTATAAAGGTATTATATACATACTACGCTCATATTGGTGTAATGTTTGATTTTAAAATATCATTAAACTGGCTTATATGAATTATTTAATGATAAATAAAATAAACAACCAGTTGTTAAAGACTGGAGTTTAATCAGCTTATATTTTACGTTCTCTGGTTTCTCTCTTCCCCTTCATCGTCATGCTAGTAATATATATGATCTACCAAAACCCTGGCTTATGATCTACCAAAACCCCTGCATCCTTCTCCGTTGTACTCCACCTAGTATGTATGATGCATGAATATTTTTAGCCCCCAAGTGCATAAAGTTACATTTATCAACATTAAACCTCATTTGCCACATAGTTTCCCAATTAAACAGTGCATTGAGGTTGGCTTGTAAGTTTGAGACGTCCCGTAAAGACGTTATTTCACTGCATAGCTTGGTTTTATCTATAAAGACTTATATAGTACTTTTAATCCCAGAACCTATATCATTTATAAATATATTAAAAAGTAAGGGTCCCAACACTGAATCTTGGGGTACACCAATAACATCCCTAGACCATTCAGAGTATGAATGATTAATCAAACGGTCAGTTAATTATACAGTCATAGTAAGGGGGGAACATACAGTTCCTAAATGAAATGTGGCCTAGATACCAAGGTGGTACATTAAATTCAAGCCTCATAAAATTGGGGTGATATCTTTTGACAGATACATTCTACAGCTAAAAAACAACAAGAGAAGTTCAGAAAAAAATATTTGGTTTACCTGAAACTATTACTTATTGAACTTAAATTGTTAACATAAGTAACTTACTATTACCTAAATCCTAACCCCTTCATTGTAAACATTACCCAAACTTCAGCTTAAACCTTCAACTTACCCCTTAACACCTAACTCTCACATCAAAACTTAAGCACTTAAACCCAAATACTAACCTAGACCAAACCTGTAAACCTAACCCTTAACATGAACACTGAAGCTAAAATCTAACCCTAAACCCTCAACCAAAAAACCCAATTAATAACCTTAACCAAAACCCCTAATCCTTCAAATTAATAACTTTAACCTAATTCCCAAAACCTTTACCTAACCACTAAACGCAATATTTACCCTTGACCTAACCCCTAATCTTATTTCAAATACAAAACTTAAACTTAACTCTTAGAATTTTAACATAACTCTTAGGCCGCGTACACACGGGGAGACATGTCCGCTAAAACAAGTTCCGACGGACCGTTTCCAGCGGACATGTCTCCTGGGATTTTGGTCCGATGGCGTGTACACACCATCACACGAAAATCCCCTCGGACTGAGGACGTGGTGACGTGGCGGTGACGTTGACGCCGCCACGTCACCACTTCAGGAAGTAAAATACTTCCACACATGCGCCGAATCCATTCGACGCATGCGGGAGATTTATGTCCGCAGGTTAGGCGTACTAACCAGCGGACTTGTCCGACGGACAGGTTTCCAGCAGACAAATTTCAAAGCATGCTTTGAAATTTGTCTGCTGGAAAAACCTGTCCGCTAGGTCATACACACGATCGGATATGTCCGCTGAAACTGGTTGGCGGACCAGTTTCAGCGGACATGTTCGATTGTGTTTACGCGGCCTGAAAGGTTTATTTTTTATGTATAACAGTAATATTATTGTGATTACAATAATATTACTGGAACATACATAAAACGACCACACCACCGATTCTTTGGATATTATTTAGAAATATACTTGCACCCAACCCAAAATTGCAGATGAAAACTCTTGGTCCAAATGTTGGCACCAAGAATAGCTCCAAAGAGGGTTTAGTCTATTTGGGTATGAAGATGTAATGAGAATGTTGTAATGTTTTTTGTGCACGTATTATATAAGTATTTATTTGTAGTAACCATATATTAAAATTGTTTACATAAAAAACTAAAGCAAATACACATGTCCATCAACCAAGCATCCTCAAAACTATTCCTGATCAAGAGAGAAGGAAAGAAAAAGCAAAGTCCAGCTTTTCTTTAGATGATATGAATTTCCACATGACCCCAATCTACCCTCTAGACACTTTCCTGGATCAGCATAATATCAAGAACTTTTAATGTTGACCAGCTGTCAAATAACATATATATTTTATCCTGTTGCCAATTCTAGTTCAGAAAGTCCCTGCAGAGTTGGGTTCTACAATATATATTTTTTTACATTTAATGTCATACTAGGTACTGGATGAATCTATCCTTCTACAACCACAAAAATACCTAATCGCTGTGCTTAGGACTACTTACATTACATTATTAATTTTAAACAATTATTTGTTTTACTGTGCTCGTCAGGTTCAGTTGGACATGTTCACATGACATACTTCCTAAATTATAAGAACTAGAACAAAGAAAACTGTTGTAAATATGCCTGAGTTACTAGTCAAATTCCTTCTTTCATCTCTCCAGAAGATAAAAGATGAAAATGGACAACGGGTCTACTTTTTGCTCTAGTTTTTCTTGATTAAGCTTTTTATTTTTTTAAATCAACCTTATGCATTTTTTTATATTCTAGAAGAAACAATACAATTCTACCCTTGGAGTGCCTATAAGATAGCAGTCTAAAGACACAAGCGATTTAAGCTGGATACATACTATACAATTTTCTTTTGATTTTTTTTTCCTTTAGATTTACCAAAACCTTATAATATGAGGTCAAACCTAAACACAAATTTGTATGCACTACATATGTGAAGGTAAATCTAAAGGAAATCTAACAACAAAAGTTGTATAGTGTGTATCCAGCTTTAGGCGAAAAGAAAGATCATTCGTACAAAAGATCTTTTGTAGATCATTCGTTCATTTTTGGTTGGGTGAACAGTTGTTTTGTGGGGCAATTTTTCCATCTTTAGGTTAATTGTTTCATGATAATAACTAGCATAAAAATCAATAATACCCCTACAATAAAACACGCTTTCAATCTTATCTACCACTATAATATGTATATTTGTGACAAATTATATTCTTCATAGAAAAAATCATGACCATTTCTGGTGTGAATGAGTATTTGTATGGAAAACCATTTGGCAGAAAATCATTTATACTATTCAAATAATTATTCACAAATCTCTGGCTTTCTAAAACTGGCTGAACATGTTATGTTTAATAGTACAATCCCTCTATATAGTCTCCGTTAAATGTACAGCTATGTATTATAGGGACCTATCTAAGCAATGGGCTTGATTTACTAAAGGAGTTGAGGAGTTGTTCATCTAGAAAAGTCAATGTTAGTGAATAAGGTGCAACTGTGTTTACTTTGAATACCCAATCATGTACAAGGGACAGTTAAAAAGTGGCTTTTATTTAATCATTTAATTAGTGAAAAGACTTTAAATAGTGAAAAGACTTTACACATTTAGTAAGCCAACCTTACTCTGTTTAATTCATATCCAATTGCATAAGTCCTTACGCTTCATAAATGTTGAATCTTTATATCTATGTGCAGTGTGGGACATTCATTATACTAGGAAATAAAATCCTTGTTTATTACAAGTCATTGTAGTTATAATAGTGCACTTGCAACAGCTCAGTTGAGTACTCTCCATGATAATTTGTTTAACAGTTTTATTTTCCTTTCAAGGGTCTACCCTCTTCTTCTAGGTCTAGGCAGTACTGATAAGTTCCATACAAAGGAGGTAGACCCCTAAAAGCTTGTTCTGAAAAAATAACTGTTAGTGTTAAGATAAAACTAAAATAGTACTCAACTGCGTCATTTATTAGAAGCAATCTCATTGGCTGCAAAGAGATTTCCAATTAAGAAAATGTCCCCAATAAGCATTTATCTAGTTCAGAGTGTAGCCATGAATACATTGTGTTAGGGCTCATTTACCCCAGCAGCATTGGGTTGCATTGAAAAGCATTGCCCAAAATAGTCCCAGTGCAACAACAAGGCAATTGGCCTTATCTCCTATGGTTTCAATTCACATTAACACCCTGTGTTGGTGTGCACTGAAAAAAATATGACATATTTATGTTTGCGCTGTACATTGGGATGTTCTGTAATGCATTGCAATGTACTGCAGCACAATTAAAGTAAGAAAAAGCAAGCATTGCAATGTGTTTTAACAATGTATTGCAGCCCACAGAATGCGCATTCACATTACACACCAGTCTACATGCTTTATGCACACAATAATGTGCACTCTGTAGCAGGGATGAGTACCAAATGTTTGTTATGCCCCCAATCCCTAATAATTAGCTCTCATCCCCATTTACCTGGCTGTATTTGACTTCCTGTTCAAGGGAACCCTTTTCCAACCCGTTGAGCATGTGCTGTGAAGACTGAAAACTGTTCCTACTTAGACTGCTCCATTCTTCCAACTTGGGGCTGTGATAGGGCGACGTGTCTGGGGAGAAAAAGGGCAAGTGTTACTAATACATTCCTATGTACAGAAGCAAGTCTATGCTACTTGTAGCTGTTGAGCTATGTGTTATCGTCTAGAACCGGGCTCACCAAACACTGTGAAAATGCAACTCCCAAACTCCAATAAAACATTAGGAATAATAAAAATTCCTTTTTTGTCTTCTTTTTCCATAGGTAATAAAATGAATCGCTGTGCGTGTTTTTAGCATCTGCAACCTAGAGTAAGAAATGTCCTTATGACTAATACTGTGAAACACACAGCTAATAGGAACAGCATGTGTATAAAATAGGAGAATACTGTATACTACAGAATGACTATACCTGGAAATATAATACATATCAATGTCAGGCACAGTCAATTTATTTATTTTTTGCCTCTTATTTTCTGCTTATACTGTGACGCCATAAATGGACCAAAACCTAGATTATTAACTTTTTTTTTGTGCTTTGTTTTGGTTGGTTTTCTCTTTTTTATGTACCTAAATGCGGACCAAAACCTAAATTATTAATGTTATTTTATTTTGGTGTTTTGGTTGTTTTTCTCTTTTTTATGACCCTAAATGCGGACCTAAACCTAAATTATTAACTTTATATTATTTTAATGTCTTGTTTTGGTTGTTTTTCTCTTTTGTATGTACCTAAATGCGGACCAAAACCTAAATTATTAATGTTACTTTATTTTGGTGTTTTGGTTGTTTTTCTCTTTTTTATGACCCTAAATGCGGACCTAAACCTAAATTATTAACTTTATATTATTTTAATGTCTTCTTTTGGTTATTTTTCTCTTTTTTATGTATCTAAATGCAAGATCTTTGAAACGGACTACAGGCATACCCCACTTTTAAGTAAACATTGGGACTTATTTACTATCGCTAGAGAGTGCAAAATCAGGGTCACTTCTGCATAAAAACCAACGAGCTTCTAACCCAAGCTTTTTCAATTAAGCCTGTTAAAAAAACCTGGAAGCTCATTGGTTTCTTTGCTTAAGTGAGCCTGATTTTGCAATCTAAGTGATAATAAATAAACCCCATTGTGTACTTAAAAGTGGGGTATCCCTGTATGTATGCCTTTTTTTTTTAAATGTTGTTATTAGAATCGATGACAGAACCCCACATACATAGGAGTTTTGTGTTCTGCCTGAAGGAGCAGCTCAATGTTCTCTTATGTGTCCATGCACATTAGGGTGATTAGAGGCATTTAGACGCATATTTTGAGCTAAGCATTTAAAAGCAGGAAAAAAAACTCTGGTTTTTGATTGGAGCTTTCTAGCTGATTAAACGCTAAACTTGCCTAATTGTGTACAAAAATGCTCTATACAAGCGTTTTGTTTTGTTTTTGTTTGCTTTTTCCAAAGGAACTGGAGTTTTTCTTAAGGCCAGTGTGCATGGGGCCTGGGACTCTGAAGTTGATTAACTAACGGGGGTTCTTACTTCTTAATCTTCATTTATTAAATTGTGTACAGGCATACCCACTTTATGTACACAATGGAGTTTATTTTCTATACCTGGAGAGTGCAATATCAGGCTCACTTCTGCATAAAAACCAATGAGCTTCTAACCCCAGCTTGTTCAATTAGGCCTGGTAATAAAACCTGAAATCTCATTGGTTGCTATGCAGAAGTGAGCCTGATGTTGCACTCTCCAGCGTAAATAAACCTCATTGTGTACTTAAAAGTGGGGTATGCCTGTATTCACTTCAGTATACAACTATAAGGTTGATTTACTAAAACCGGAGAGTGCAAAATCTGGTGCAGCTATGCACGGTAGCCAATCAGCTTCTAACTTCAGCTTGTTCAATTAAGCTTTAGCAAAAACAAACTGGAAGCTGATTGGTTTCTATGCAGAGCTGCACCAGATTTTGCACTAAAGTTTTAGTAAATCAACCCCTACATGAATGCCCATTGATGTGCAGATTAAATAAATAAACAGGAATTTGCTTTTCATCACTATCTGATAACTGGAATGAACATTCACACAATTGATTGAGTGAACTTTCTTAACTCCTTTAGTACAAACATATAAATGTTGTACAGTACGTTACATGCCAGTCCTAATACATTATTCAGCTAAAGAGACCTTTTCATGCAAAATTAATATGTGTGATGTGCATCTTACTTAGTGGGTTGGCAGCAGGATCATGTAGCATTTAACCATGCATGAAAACAGAAAGGTTGGCGTGAACGTTACACCACATCCTGGATAAGGATTTAAAATGCAGGTTTTCTAGATTTCCTAGTCAGACATGCAAAGCTAAATTAGAGAAAGACATGTATACACAAAACAATGAGTGGTATTAGCTGGTGTAAACTGTATAAAGATAGTAATCAGAAGCATAACTGGAAAATAGGCACGCAGTGTGCAAATTAGGAGTCTTGATAGACTTTGGGGGAGATCTACTAAAACTGGAGCAGACAGAATTTGGTGCAGCTGTGCATGGTAGCCAATCAGCTTTTATTTGCAGCTTGTTCGATTAAGCTTTGACAATAAACCTGGAAGCTGATTGGTTACTATGCACAGCTACACCAGAATAGGTGTGCACCAGTTTTAGTAAATCACTGTGTTCACTGAATTACCCAGGTTTGAATGAAATTATTATTAGCATGCAGGATTTATATAGCGCTAGCAGTTTGTAGTGTTTTACAAAATTAAAGGATACAGTACAATTAAAAAACAGGACTTTGCTTTTCACATAATTGACTAATTGAAGTGAATCTTCATTTAATGTATTGAGTGAATGTTTTCAACTCCTTAGTAAATCAGCACTTTGTGTAGCCTTGTGAAATAGTGATGATGGTGAAAGTCTCTTGAAATGTATATAAAGTAATGCATTAATGATGGGCCTGCAATGAACAGACTTCTTGAAAGCCGTTCCCAAATAGTAAAGTTGATTTATTATAATAGAAGAGTTTATTCACAAGGTGAGGGTGCACTGAAATAGTAAAAATAGTGAAGCTGCGTTCACTTCTGTCATCTGATCATTCAAAAAAAATAAGATTTTTTACTTTTCTGTTTGCAAATGATTAGGAATTCTAAAGTGAGCACAGCTTCACTGTATTTACTAATCTCAATGAAGGTTTACAGTGCAAAGTGAACATTTACATAAGTGGTAGGCAACATCACTCCAGCTGTTGTGGAACTACAAGTCCCATGATGCATTGCAAGACTCTACCAGTTACAGGCATGACACCCAGAGGTAGAAAGATGATGGGATTCATAGTTTTGCTATAGCTGGAGTGTAGAGGTTACCTACTCCTGTGATAAGGGTAATATATTAACACAGAACAAATGATATGTATATAATAATACCAGGGCTTCTGTTAGAAATGATGGGGCCCCGTACAGCCTACCTGGCAGATGGGCCCCCCCCCCCCCTCCCAATATATCAAAATAATATTTTCACTAAAAATACACCAAAAGTATTATTAGCTAATACAAACCTAACAAAGAACCTGTGTGAATTAGGCCTTTTTAAATAGTTTTTTTTTACACTGTTTGTTTGAATATGTTTTTGAAACAATAAAAACCTTTCTGATTTAAAAAAAAAAAAAAAAAGTTTTTTACATTTGGATTTAAAAAATGTATAATTTTTTAAAATATTATATTACACTGTTAATTTTTTTTTTTTTAGAGGATAGGGATGCCAGCAGTGCTACGGGAGGGGGCTTGGCACAGTGACAGGGGGGCACATGGGGGATCAGAAGTGGGCAGACCAGGGAGAGGAATCAGTGCCGGGAAAGTAAATAAAGGAACGATGCTCTGTGTCTCTCCCTGCAGCAGCTGAATGTCAATGGGAGGAAGAGAAACCGGCTTTCTGCTGCTGCAGAGAGCAGCACAAGGCATCTTTCTGTAATTGCCCCTCTGCCCAGCCACACTGATTCTTCCTGCTGTTCGGGCCCCTCTGTGTGCCTGGGCCCCCTACAGGAGGGCTGGTGGCCCCCCCTATCAGCAGCCCTGAATAATACTATAAGCATAAATGGTTCTAAAAAGAAATATTCCAAATAAAAAAACATGTAATTTTCGAAAGTTTCCATAACTGTATAAACTGTATATACTGTGTGTGGCAGTTTAATGTATATACTGTATAAAAGCAATGCACTCCAACTAAATGCCCCTATTGGATACATCATTAGAAGTTTAAAGGATAACCGTACTTTGACATAAAATTCCACATATAGTGCATTCCTATACTATTATATACTCCCATGACCACAAGTATAAATATAACTACAGACCTCAATTGAAACTTGTTTCCCATTTCACACTACCATAACTGTCTAGGTCAGTGCTAACCAGTGACCTGTGCAATCTTACATGCCGGCCATACACATGGATGACCTACATGTCTTCCTGCTTGCTGCATGTGGTGGGTAAGGCCATTCACCCTTATGGCCAGCTGTTAGTTCCTAAGTGGCCATACACATTGCCCACCCATGGGCAAGTCGTAGCAGCAAGAAATGGGAAAAACTGCAATCTGATGTCTGCAGTTATATTTAAATATTAGATGGGGGGGGGGGGGCAATAGGGCCATATTACTGACTGTTAGAAAACCTTATCTTTTTAATGTTTCATAGGGCCTTAAGCACTTTTACTGAACCTGCTGTAGGGCTTTAGCAAAAAATTAATACTTTTTTTTTTTTTATTGGTTTCAAAATGTATATAAATAGTAGTATACTACTACTGATAATAATAATCATCATCATCATCATCATAATGCAAAATAGCAGTAATGTTACTTTCCGTAACATGCAATATATTAGAAAAATATGTACTGTTACTTTACTATCCCTACATTTTTGATCACATATCTGCACTGAAAATCACAGTCCTATGATACTGCACTCTATGAAAAGCACACGCAAGTTGACGCATGTAAACACACACATTTGCATCATAAGATAACGTGTTGATTTACTAAAGGCAAATGTGCACTCTGCAAGTGCAGTTGCTCCAGAGCATAGTAAACAAGGTAAAGTTTCACTTTACAATGAAAACCCATACACATGTAAGGAAAATTTAAAAAAATACATTTTTGCTTGCACATGATTGGATGATGGAAGTCAGCAGAACTTCTGCTCTTAAAGCTCTGCAAAGTGCACAGTCAATTTGCCTTTAGTAAATCAATCCCATAATCTTCATTCACACGGCCGGAAAAATCTGCATTTACAAGCCTTTTTTATTTACAGATCTGAACGCAGTTGGGTTATTTACAATGGGGACATTCACACAAGTGCGTAAACATGCACCGTGCTTAGATCCTCAACACAAAATCCCAAAATCTGCATCAGAACACATAGTATACTTGTATGCCAGATACAGGTATTGGAATAAAACAGGACAAAGTATTTACTGATCATTACTTTTGTGCATAAAAAAAACAAAAACAAAAAAAGATGCGTATCAGTAAAAATTGTACGCCCCTAACAGACACTACAGGCATACCCCACTTTTAAAGCGGAGCTCCACCCGCATTTTTTTTTTTTTTCAAAGTCGGCAGCTACTAACAGTGTAGGTGCTGACTTTGAATAAGGACACTTACCTGTCCTAGGCGCCCGCGCTGACGACCGATCCTCGATCCCGGCACCGCCATCCACAGTCAGGGAAACAGGCAGTGAAGCCGTGCGGCTTCACTGCCCGTTTCCTACTGCGCATGTGCGAGCGACGCGGCGCTTTGTGAATGGTCCGGCTGCTTTCTGGGATACACACAGTTCCCAGAATGCAGCGCGGCCCATTCACAAGAAGACACCCAGAAGAGGAGGAGGAAGAAAACAGCACCGCGAATCATGAGGGCAGATTCGGGACTTCCGCATAGCAACAGCCTATTTAGGGTGAGTATTTTTTTTTTTTTTTCCCATTTCATTTTTTTTTTTTCAGATTTTTAAAATATATATATATATATCAGGGTGGAGCTCCGCTTTAAGTACACAATGGGGTTTATTTACTAAAGCTGGAAAGTGCGAAATCAGGCTCACTTCTGCATAGAAACCAATAAGCTTCTAACCCCAGCTTGTTCAATTAGGCTTTGGTAATAAAACCTGCAAGCTCATTGGTTTCTATGCAGAAGTGAGCCTGATTTTGCACTGTCCAGTTTTAGTAAATAAACCCCATTGTGTACTTAAAAGTGGGGTATGCCTGTATTTTTCCTTATACATATAATACATATAATAGGAAAATGTATATCGTTCCTATTGCTATCTGCACTGGAACATCACAGTCCTATTGGGACATCTACAACTGCACTCTACGCAAAGACCGCAAATTGACGCAAGTAAACGCACACATCTGCATCATAGGGTAGAGAATAGTCACATGGTGCTCAAGTATAGTGAACACATGTGAACAAACCCTAATAAGACTTTAATAAAGGAATGTATAGAGAGTATGTACTGTAGTGATAATTGGAGATTTTGGGGGGAAATGTGAAAGGAAACACATTTGCAATTTAGCAACATTAATATTCCTAATCTTTCTGATATAATAAAACAATCCAAAGAGCAATTATCACCTACAAAAAGTACTACCTCCCCAGCAACCAGACAGATTTCAGTTTCCAAAAGTGGCAAGATCATTGAAAGTGAAATGCTGATTGGTTGCTATGGGTTACTGCTGCTGTCAGTACATGATGTGTCAGTTATTATAATGATGATGGCAAATGGTGAAGCATGAGAAAGGAGCTGCAGTGATATTGCTGTGCAGCCACATTCACATCCCAGATAGAAGTGCAGCCTATGAAATCAGGTTATTAAAATATTGCGGTCACAGTCACACTTGTGCTGAGTGTATATCTTGGCTCCCCAGCCCTGCAGCCTCGTCAATGTGAGAATTTCACACAGCCACATGGAGGATGGGAGCGATCACAGCACTGTTGACGTGGGTATGTTGTTGGGATAAATAGTCGGAGTCTCAATAGGGGAAGGAAAAGATTACTTGTCAGGTACAGAAAAAAAATGACACCGTGCAAAAACCAGGCAAACCACTCAAATTTAGGTCATTAATCACAGAGTGGGGGTGACACCAGGCACCTAAAGGTGACACTGAATCCATGGACAGCCTAGAGGTGACACCCCATCCATGGACAGCCTGAGGTGACACCCGATCCATGGACAGAGGTGACACCCCATCCAAGGACTATCTAGAGGTGTCACTCCATCCATGGACAGCCTAGAGGTGAATCCCCATCCATGGACAGCCTAGAGGTGACACCCCATCCATGGACAGCCAGGAATCTGCAGACATAGAAAATCGCATTTCTCTAAAAGACTGGAGACCCTCGGATTTGGTAGAAGAAAGCCCAGGCTGTGTTTGAAGAAAGGATTACAAATACGGAAAATACTTAGAATTCCAGAATTTGTCAGAAATGTTTATTTTACAGTGAGAGGGGAAAAAAGGGACTCTCCAAAGATATTCATAAAATGGGGCCAAAGCTGAAAATTCTGTCCTTCAAGATCGCAGAAAAAGAAGGTGGCAGAGATCAAACTGGTGTCACGGCACTGATATACTGGCAGTTTCTAAGCAACAAGACAGGCAGAAAAAAACTGCTTAGTGTCACAAAATAAGGAGCCTTTATTTAAAGTGTACCCATCAACAACTTGCAAAAATAATAATGTATGTATGTATATATATATATTAGCACATGGTGGTCAAAACTGGCATTCATATCACAGAAATACATGAATAAATAATGGAACTGATAGAGATAAAGATTGGTCTCCCTGCACCTTGGATACCAACTGAAATACTGGCAGCTGCCAAGCAGCAACAAAAATGGCAAACAAAAAAACAGCTAATGCACCATTACTTGTACATTAAGTGTAGCTATCAACAACTTGCAAAAATAATATTGTCTATATAAATATAATATTATAGTGATCAAAACTGCCATTCATATCATAGAAATAGAAGTGGAGAAATAATGGAAGTAATATAAATAAAAAGTCACTGCACCCTGGATACCAACTGATATACTGGCAGTTGCTAAGCAACAACAAGAATGGCAGAAAAAAAACAGCAAAGTGTCATAAAAGAAGTCGCCAGTATCCCCATCAACAACTTGCACGAATAAAAAAAATGTGTGTGTATATATATATATATATATATATAATTACAACACTGTTCTTTAGAGCACAGAAACAGATATAGAGAATTAATGCTGGTGAATGAAATAAAACTGGTGTCGCTGCACCACCCTGGATACCAACTTATACACTGGCAGCTGCCAAGCAACAATTATTATGGCACAAAGTGGTCAAAGCTGACCTTCCGATCACAGAAATAGATATGGGAAAGTAAAGGAGGTGATATAACTCGGGTCACTGCACCCTGGATACCAATTGATATACTGGCAGCTGCTGGGCAACGACAAGAATGGCAAAAAATAGCACCTTCCCTTTGCCATTCGCAACCCAGACTGCTCTCACACTGGTATAAATAGTAAAAATCGATATAAATATATTATTATAGCACAATGCAGACAAAGCTGAAATTTCTGTCGCAGAAAAGTTGTTGGGAAATATTGGAGGTGATGGAGGTAAAAGTGGTGGATGGAGGTAAAAGTGGTGTCACTGCACCCTGGATACCAACTGATATACTGGCAGTTACCAGGCATCAACAATGGCAGAAAAGATAACGTGAAAAAGGCGCCCATTATAAAGTGTTATCATCAACAACTTGCATAAATAATGAATGTATATACTGTATGGATACATTGTAATAGCACAGTGAGGCCAACGCTGCACAAATTATGTAAAGAAACAATAAAGAGATTAAACTCATACTGGCAGTTGCTGGGCAAGGACAAAATCACAGCTTGCCATGAAATAGGGCGCCATTGCTAAGAGTGTAGCCATTACAGATTACATCTGTGTTTAAATAAGGAAGGTGTCTAATAAAATAAAATAAATATAGTAGCGAAAGGCAGTAAAAACTTCAAATTGTGTTCCTATATGGCAGAAAAAGATGTGGAGAAAGTCTAAGGATTTTATATATTATAGAGGCCATAGAGATAGCCTGTGTCACTGCACCCTGGATATCAGCAGATGTACTGGCACCTACTATGCAACAACTTCCCCATAGAGAAAAAAAGGGGCAGAATAGATCACAACATGGCACGTGAAATAATGAGCTCATGATTAGCCTAACCATCAAGATCGCACTTACACTTATGTGCATAAATCCATGGTTGGTAACAGCAACATATCAATAAAAAGTGTAAAATATAGAAACTACCTACAACGTGAATTTAAAATCCACTGAGGTCAGGTAAGTAAATTTTCCAGGTTACAAAGAGCTCATCGACATTATATTATTATTAATATTAATGTAATTATTGTGTGAAAACCACTAGCCCACAGGACCACCAGCCCCGCAGGAGCTCCCACTGACAGAGCTGCTCAGATTTGCTGATTCGCTGCTGGCGAACACATTGATCGGTGAGTGGAAAACCATCTATTCGCCGAACTGATTACCTTTATGATTTGTAACCGTTTATATACACGGGGAGCTCTTTTTAGCCTGCATAGGGTAAACTCACCTTGGTGGATTATTTGATTAATTTTTGTATAGTTGACTATTTTTTTTTTACATTTTATTATAAATGAGTAAGAATTATTATGCTCACAAAAACATTTGATTTTATCTAATTAGGAAAAGTCATGTGCAAGTGTGACCACTTTGGTTTATAAAATATAACGTTATAAAATATTTGGTAGTGCAAAGGTAATCGCTACTAACAAACAACCTGGGGGGGGGGGGGGATCTGAAAGCATGGAGAGATAATTTGTCCTCCTAATTACTGAGCATTGCCTTGAGATTACAGGGGAAAGTCTGTTCTGGGCTAAAAATAACAGATTTAAATGTTTTCTATTTCTGTATTTTTATTTTTATTTTACTTAAGAGAGGTATTAAAATAAAAATTAAGTCTTATTTAAAATCCCTGTTTTTTTATGCTGTTCCTATAACCATGTCGAAAATATTTTAATATTAGGACATGACGATTTCCTACATTTTTATTAAATGTGGAAATATATAGATAGGACTGATCTGGGAGAAATGGACCAGCTAAGCTATTGCCAATAATGACCAATGAGGTTCTGTGTTCACTTTTTTAATACTAAGTGGAAAAAGCATACTTTGGCTATGTTGGCCTGAGTTGAATACATTTATTATATTTTTATATTTTATTATATTTTGAATACTTGGTTATACATATATTGTATAGCTACATAGTTAAAGTTGAAAAAAAGACAAGTCTTCTCTCTTTCTCTCTCTCTATCTCTCTATTATATGTATGTGTGTGTGTGTGTATATATATATATATGTGTGTGTGTGTGTGTGTGTGTATAATATATATCTCTATATCTATCTGTCTATCTATCTATCTATCTAAATATATATATATATATATATATATATATATATATATATATATATATATATAATATATATATATATATAATATATATATATACATTTTGCAGTACATTGAGACATGTTTATATTTATATATATATATATATATATATATATATATATATATATATATATATATTGAATATTTATAATATATATTTATATATTGAATATTTGCACACAGTTGTTAAATGTATATATATATATTAATTATGTTTTGTAACTCTAACTATGGAATAGTAAGGAAAACACAAAAGGCAATATTTATTTATGTATATTGAGACATAGCAAAATATTTATACACAGATGTTACATATGTGTTACATATGTGTTTATATAATATATATATATATATATATATATATATATATATATATATATATATATATATATATATATATATATATATATATATTATATATAAAAAAACTCTATCTAACCATGCAATATGCAAAATATATATATACACATATGTAAAATGAGTACAAATATTTTGCTATGTCTCAATATACATAAATAAATATTACCTTTTGTGTTTTCCTTACTGTATGTTGTGTCCCCACCATGTCTGATACATGTGTGCCCCCTCCTGTCCCCCTTTATAACCAGTTAACACTTTCCCCTGTCCTGTGTCACAGACGAAGGTTCGGCCAATAAATTAGCAATTTTGCTACAAAGGGCGTAAAAAAAAAAAAGCTAATGATCTAAGCAGTCCCAGCAGCAGTAGTCCTGGGCAATGAGTAGAGCTCAGGAATCTTTCTTCCACATAGCTGAGACACAGAGGAACAAACCCAGACAGTCCCCTCCAAGGCCTGACTGCCAATGTGGTGTTAATAAAAGAGGAAACCATTAGAGGGATCTACAAACATTCCCAATTTGTAATCTAATTCTCTAGTGTGAGGGCCTTTTCTAACCATCATTGCAGGAAATGGTAATCTGTATATTTCTCCAGGAGGCTGTGTGTCTTTAGAGGAAAGTAGGATGCAGTGTAAACAGGACTTTCTCTAATGAAACAATTAATAGGCACAACCTAATGGAGAGGGTCCTGTTGGGTAGAGGCATGGCAGAAGGGGCACTTATTGTCCTGGGCACTTGTCAATGAGGCATTCTGATGGTAAAGTAAGGGCTCCTAGCCTATCCCATCCCCTGCTTGGATTAGGAAGGAAGAAAATAAGCAGAAAATGAGTCTCTAGGTGAAAAGCAATTCTCTCCTTCTGTTCTGAGTATGCCCAGAGGTTGTACTTTGTGCCTAAGAATGAAACCAATTATCTGACATTTGAACTTCCTGTCTGGGTAAATTTAGGCTGATTGCACAAACTCAAGAAGTGAAACTTTTCCTTAATTTCCAGCAGGCATTATGCTGATGACAAATTCCTGTTTTTAGCATAAGTGAAATGTTTTTTTCTCCTTCAGACCCAGGCTGAGGGATGGCCTATTTATTCTCTCATTTATTAAATATGGAATAAACTGGGCAATTAGCTGGCTACCCTGGGCTGGCAGGTCACTTATCTGTGGCACTGTCAGCTGTGCCCACTGCTACTCTCACCCACCCAACACATCTCCAAGCTGCAATTATAGGAAGCATTTTATAAAGTCACTTTATTGGTGCTGACATGGGGCAATCATGGCTGCTAAATAATAGAACAACACTACTGCTTTATATAGGGAGGACACATACATGTGATACTTTGTGTTACTTCTATTACATTTATTAAATAGTTATACTAGGATCAGTTTGGTGTTTATTGTAGCATTATAAAATGCTGAACCCCTGCCATCCATTTTTTTTAAATGTATCTTTGTTTAACCTTTCTTTTGTTACTTTTTGCTTAACAGCAATGTTATTGTATTTGTGTTAAAGTTTTATAGCTCAGTGATTAAAGGTATTGCCTGCACAATGAACAAATGTTTTTTTTTTTTTAATTAATTACCTATATTGTACATTTATGTATTTATAGATACTACTTATAGATATATGGAATGTTACAAATTAATAAAGTAAATGTTAACTTGTTAACGTGTGAATTAAAGCAAACAAATGTGTTTAAAACACACACACACACACACACACACACACACACACACACACACACACACACACACACATATATATATTTTTTTATAGATTGTAAGCTCCAATGAGCAGGGCCCTCTGATTTCCCCTGTATTGAATTGTATTGTAACTGCACTGTTTGCCCCCATGTTGTAATGTGCTGTGCAAATTGTTGGCACTAAATAAATCCTGTATAATAATAATAATAATAATAATAATAATGGTATACACATACAATATATTTACTTTGGTTTACTAAAGAAGTATTTTTTTTTTTTTTTGCCTATATGTAAAAAAAGAGGGCTGATTTAATAAATGAGTTGAGAATTTTCACTAAGAAACCCTATTTACTTCATATCATGTAAGGAAATTTGTGTTCACTTTTTGAATACTCAAACCTGTGCGAATGCTTTTCACATAACTGGATAAATTAGTGAATATTCACAGTATTTTTTTTTTCCTTTAACAAATCAGCCTAATTGTGTGTAGCTTAATATGTATTTGCTATGTTATGATGATATTCGTGTATTGAGATACCTATATCTATCAATTGTTTTATTCTATATCTATATCTATCTGTCTATCTCTGTCTGTCTAATATTCTCTCTCTCTCTCTGTCTATATATATATATATATATATATATATATATATATATATATACACATACACACAGTATATATAAAAAATATTTATAGTACACACACATATGTATATCTGTCTTATATTCTCTCTCTCTCTCTCTCTCTCTCTCTCTCTCTCTCTCTCTCTCTCTCTCTCTCTATCTATATATATATATATATATATATATACACACACACAGTATATAAAATATATTTATAGTACTCACACATATGTATATCTGTCTCATATTCTCTCTCTCTCTATATACAGTATATATAAAATATATTTATAGTACACACATATATATATCCATATTTCTCTCTCTCTCTCTCTCTCTCTCTCTCTCTCTCTATATTTATAGTACTGGATATGTCTCTCTCTCTCTCTCTCTCTCTCTCTCTCTCTCTCTCTCTCTCTCTCTCTCTCTCTAAAATATATTTATAGTACACACATGGATATGTCCATCTGTCCATCTCTCTCTCTCTCTCTCTCTCTCTCTCTCTCTCTCTCTCTCTCTCTCTCTCTCTCTAAAATATATTTATAGTACACACATACATATGTATATCTACCCACCTCTCTCTCTCTCTCTCTCTCTCTCACTCTCTCTCTAAAATATATTTATAGTACACACATACACACATACATATGTATATGTATCCACCTCTCTCTCTCTCTCTTTCTCTCTCTAAAATATATTTATAGTACACACATACATATGAATATCTATCCACCTCTCTCTCTCTCTAAAATATATGTATAGTACACGCACACACACACACACACACACACACACAAATATACGGTGTATATACCTATATATAAATTGTGATATTATATTATGTTGTGCCCATAGATGTGTGCTCTCTTGGACAGGGGTAAGTGACTAGTGGGGGCACTTACCTTGATCTGTGATGGACCTAATCCCCAGGATATCAGTGACAGAGTGTGAGGAAGGCCATGTCCTGTGCACAGCCATGGAGTGCATTCCAGGGGGGGTAGGTACCTTGGCTCCAGCAGCGATGGGGTTGGGGTAGGGGTAGATATGGTTGTAGGTGGCGGTGGTATGGGGGTGCTGTTTATGGTTGTGCTCATAATGACTTTGCTGGGACAAATTACCGATCTTATTTCTCAGGATCCTGCTGATAGAACTGACCGATGGCACGTTGTATTTGTCGCACACCCCATCGGCCAGGAGCCGGTCCCTGATCTCCCAGGCGAAGATCCCGGGGTCCCTCTGTTTGTAGGTCCTGATATGTTTGACCACAGTGGGGGTGGTGACCCGAGGCTTGCTGCCCCCGATGGCCCCGGGGAGGATGGAGCCGGTCTCGTTGTATCGGGCCAGGATCTTACTGACACATCCATGGGAGACCCGCAACTGGCGGCTGATATCACACGGCCGGATCCCCAGCTGGGCCAGTTCTACGATCCGCAGCCGGATGGCATTGGGGAGAGGCCGCCCGTTCACAAACACCCCTCCGAGCTGATTCACTTCACCGAAGGCCGGCTCTGTGGATGGAGAGGACACCGATCAGATACATGGAGGGAGGGGGACATACACTGTGCGATCTGATTGTACAATCCTATACCTATTTTATGTATATCATTGCATGGCTGATCTAAGGGGACTGTACGATCAGATTGCACCATTTCCTTTACATCTACAATGCAATCCATTCAGCTGTATCCTTGTCCTACATAGCTGGTGTAGACCTAAAGGGAATTGTACAATCATATGAGGACTTACCTATTGCATTTGTATCCTTGTACTACATGACTGGTGGTCTCTGTACAACCAGATTGCACTGTCTCTTTTACATTTGCAAAAACTGTACTATAAAGACACACAATCCATTCAGCCGCATCCTATACTACATAGCTGGTGGTAGAACGAAAGGGGATTGCACAATCAGATTGTACATTGTATGGTCAGGTTAAGTAAATAAGAGGAAGCTGTGCCCATTTTAAATGGTGTTTGTGTTCTAAAAATCCCCTTTGCACACGATTGGGTGCTTAAAGTGGACACCTTGTCTAAGAGATTATAAACCATATCCTGTACACTAAAATATACTATATACTCTAGTGAAGGTCCCTGGATCTGCAGTGAACTCCTTTACTAAATCTGATTCTGTATGTACACATGTATATGATATACAATAGGTGCATGTATATATATATTATATATATATATATATATTAATGTGTGTGTGTGTATGTATATATATATATATATATGTGTGTGTGTGTGTATGTGTATACATATATATATGTGTATGTGTATGTGTGTATACATATATATGCATTATATTATTATTATAGACACATATGCAATATATATATATATATATATATATATATATATATATATATATATATATATATATATATAATGCATGCACATATTAATATACATGTGTACATACACACACTATGAGAATCTGATTTACTAAAGGAGTTCGCTGCAGATCCAGATACCTTCACTCCAGATCTCTATTTCTGGTAGATCCCTTAGTAAATCCCCCCATTTGTCTGACACTGACTGTCAGTAAGAAGGATCTATAACTGCTGAACCCTAAAGAGCACATCAGCCAATCAGAAACGAGTCTCCACTTTTCTTACTACACCAAAGCGATGAAAGATTCCACCTGATAGGTTGCTGCATCTCTCACTGCATCGTATCCATTATTGTCCATAAGAAGGTCCTTCACCAAGAGCACTAAGCCCCCCTTAGGACGGGTGAATGGGGTGGTCACCTCCCTGGCAGCACAGGGGTTAATGCCAGTCCTATCAGTGACCCCACACAGACCATTGGTAATGAAGCCTCCAGTGATTACACCGCCTGCATGCCTCCTGCTAATGATCCTGAACGTGCTTGTAGGGACAGGAGCGGGTACAGAGCCGGGACAGGACTTGTCTAAGAGGGAGACCTCGGTCCCCTAGATGTGCCACTTACCCATCATTGAGCTCAGGGGGCTCCCTGGGTGCCCAGGAGCAGGGAGTGAGAAGGAGCAGGCCAGGATTACAGGAGGCTTTCCAGCGCCGGCTGATAGCAGGGATCCGGGAATTAAAGGTGAGGACCTTCCTGACTTGGACGAACTGTCTGTATTTCCCTCTAATACAACGTGGGCTGGGCAGGGCTGGTCTGGACTGTCATTCTGACAAACCACACCCCCCCGGTGGGCGGGCACTGGCAAAAGGCTCTGCTCAATTGGGCGCCTGCTGTGACAGACAGGGGAGCAGTGAGTGTGTCAATGCTGTCCGAGGAATCCCTTCCAAGCATGCTCTGCACCTGGAGTGCGGATTACAGGAGGGGACACTCACCCCTGACAGGCGGTAAGTCCCCAAACGCTGCACACACCATTAACTCCTTCCATGCCACAGCACAAATCTATAGTCACATTACACTTATGTAAGTTCAAGTGATTTCATACTGTATAGTGTGCAATAGAACTGGAGGGAAATACATTTTACAAAGCTATGCTAATATATATATACATAGGATATGTGTCTATTAATATGTATCCATTTATTATGTATAATATATGTCTGCATACACACACACTGTGCTGATTTACTAATTATATGGTAACTTCTATCTATCTATCTATCTATCTATCTATCTATCTATCTATCTATCTATCTATCTATCTATCTATCTATCTATCTATCTATCTATTATATATATATATATATATATATATATATATATATATATATATATATATATATATATATATATATATATATATATAATTATATTTATGATATAACTAGATATAGATGTAAGTTATCATACATATATATATTTTTTATAATTTATTCATATATATATATATGTATAAAATAAATATATATATATATATATATATATATATATATATATATATTACGTGTCTATATTAAGTATGCATATATATTATATATATATGTATGTGAAGATTTGCAACAGCTTTAGTAAATCAACCTCTTACACTGTTTATGTGTCAGTGTATATGTATATATATATATATATATATATATATATATATATATATATATATATATATATATATATATATATATATATATATTTTATATATATATTATACGTGTTATGCATATATTATATAAATGATATACTAATATATATATACATATATATATATATATATATATATACAAATATATATATATATATATATATATATATTGACACACACACACACTGACACATGCACAGTATAGGAGGCTGATTTACTAAAGCTGTTGCAAATCTTCACATACATATATATAATATATATGCATACATTATGTAGACATATTTATATATATATGTATACACATACATACTGACACATGCACAGTATAAGAGGCTGATTTACTAAAGATGTTGCAAATCCTCACACAATGAAGATTCCAATCATGTGAAAAGCAATTACCTGTTTACTTATACGCTAGTCATATTATTTATTGCGTAAACAGTCGCAAGACCTTTAATAAAACAGCCCATATATATATATATATATATATATATATATATATATATATATATATATATATACCACCCACTTAATGTACGTCTGCCACTTTTATTTTAAAGGCAATGTAGTTTCGGTTTTAGTAATAATACTAGAAGAAAAATCAACTTGCAATATTATTTGCGTCTTTATTTATATTGCGGTCAGAGTATAAATTCCATTTGTGATTATAGATTTAATTTGAAAATAAGATGCTAGGATGCACAGCTAATTGCAATCAACCAGCCTTTCAAATCTTTGGATTCAGCACTGGCAATTATAATAATACTCGCAATGATAATAATAATAATAATAATAATAATAATAATAATAATAATTCGAATGTACGAATGATAAATGTTCCAGGCCAGCACAGGAAGGGTTAGCTGGGCTCAGGTTGGGTGAGGATGATGCAGAGTTGGGAGTCTCTCCCATCCCATCCTATGTGGTGGGGAACATTCCCAGATTGTTTATGGATGTGTGGAGGTATCTGTGTCTGATTACTGGAAGGGAAATGAAGACATTACTGTTTGTCCCAGAAGTTGCAAAGATGCTGTCTTTCCATTCCCAGAAAATAAACATAATTAGAAAGCAATATTCATTTCATGGGTAGGATATCCAGTTAGGGGGTGGAAATTACAATATTTGTGAGCTGGACCTAGACTAAACCAGGGGGGGGGGGGGGGGACAACATTACAGAATCTATCTATCTATCTATCTATCTATCTATCTATCTATCTATCTATCTATCTATCTATCTATCTCTCTCTCTCTCTCTCTCTCTCTCTCTCTATCTATCTATCTATCTATCTATCTATCTATCTATCTATCTATCTCTCTATCTCTCTCTCTCTCTCTCTCTATCTCTATCTATCTATCTCTCTCTCTATCTATCTATCTATCTATCTATCTATCTATCTATCTATCTATCTATCTATCTATCTATTGACCCTATCTATTGACCCAGCTATATATTATATCAATACAATAATAAAAACTGTGCAGCAATATTTAGCAATAACAACCAGCCACAGAATTATTTAAATACATCTGCCTTGGTAAAATGAGAGTATACATCGCACACATGACATTGTGTCGCTCTGTCTGTGGGATTAGAGAGCGATTCCATCTTCCAGTAGGGTGAGATGGGTCAGTCTTTCCTCCTTATTCTATTTGTTATATGAATAAGCTGGCCTTTCTCGGGGGAAATAAAACAATTATGTAGAATAAACTTTGTGTTATATATATATATATATATATATATATATATATATATATATATATATATATATATATATATATATATATATATAATATCACTGCAGCTTCCTGGGAATAGATAGCAATAAATAAATAAACACATCATTTAATATCTTGAGAATGCCTGAGTAGCCACTGCTATAACTCACTCCCCTGGAGACACAAAGCTTAGGCTCCATGCACACTGGGCTTAACAAATTGTCAGTTTCCTTGGCAGAAATAGAAAAAAAATGCTCATATAGAGTATTTTTGTACCCAGAAAGTTTAGGAGAGTGGCGTTATTTCTCCAATCAAAAAACGCAGACCAGAAGGTTTTTTTTCCTGCCTGTAAACGCTGAGCTAATGAAAAACGTTGCTTCTACAGGAGTTTTGTAAAAGTTCAGCATGTAGAAGCAACCCAGTTGTACATTAGGACGTTTATAGGCATCTCGTTAGAGGCAGGAAAAAAAACGAATTTGTGTTTCTGATTGGAGCTTGGAGGCAGGAAAAAAATATAAAACTCCTAAACTCATCTAAAAAAAATGCTGAGCTTTATTTTAGTAAATGTCCATATAGAGCATTTTTTGTACAAAGTTTAGAGGAGTTTAGGAGAGTTTTATGGGTTTTTTTTCTGCTATTGAGCTCCAATCAGAAACATGGGAAGGTTTTGTTTTTCTACCTCTAAAAACATTGGGCCAGATTCAGATACAATTACATTGGCACAGAGTATCAGAGATACACTACGCTGCCGTATTTTACCAGGCTGTACGACGAATCCTGGTAGATTTTGTCCCTTACGGTACGGCGGCGTAGTGTATTTCTAACCGCGTAATCGAAATACG